>JAZGTK010014183.1:0-13884 GCA_036877625.1 Ambastaia sidthimunki
ACATCACAATGTTAACGTCTCTGTCTCCAACATTGCAGAATTTAAAGGCTTGTATTTTACATATTACATGTTATTTAAGAATACTGGGAGAAGTAGAGGAGAAGTTGTGACCCTGAGCTGAGAAATCGCTGAAGGTTATATTGCAAACGTCTTACAAACACATCAGCGATCCCTGACCTCTCTGGTCAAAACATACATGAATACAAAGAACGAAATTACACAAAGGCTGCTCTATTGAAAATGACCTCTACTTAAACCCATGTATGGTTTTTGCTACTATTTAGAATAGAATATATTAAAATAACCTCTTGAAAAAGGGCAGTAATTCATTGTGGGGTAAATAAAGGCCCTTCTGATAAAGCTTTAGGTTATTTATGCGTTTGACGCATGCATAGTAGAGATGTCATGGTTGAAAACATTCTGTGGTGCATTGCTTTTGAAATGATGTTTTCATATGAACTGTGTGTGCGTGTGTGTGTGTGTGTGCTTGCGTGCATGCGTGTGTTTGAAGTGTATGCTATTTATTCATTCATGATTTCCACACCTTTCTTTCTATTTGCAGCCTGTCAAATGTATCCACTATATAAATCTATTATAAGTCTGTATATCTTTATTTCACAGAAATCAGGTCTGTGTATTCTGCTGGTCAACACGAGACACTAGCTGAATCCACACCAACTAGTGGCAGTTTTGGGCAGCCGTCTGCGCTCACGAATTCTCCTGGAAAACTGTCCAGTCATGGAAAAATGAAACCTTCAATCAGTGTGTGCCGGTGAGAGTTAATGAAGGGGGAAAGATCTTTTGTCAAAGTTTTTTAAGGGGAGGTTGAGATTATGCTAAATCTGTGGCTTAAAACCTTGTTGGTTTTTCCTCCGTGGAGTTTGGGTGGTCCGGTGAAAGTTCTGCCAGGTTCAGTGTCTTGGCACGGGTACCAAAGGGCTTGGATGACCAAAAACACAGTCACAGCGACTATGTAATGCAACCGACCCCTCTAATTGTGGGTGTTTCAGCAATTAAATTACAGATGATATGTTTTGTATAAGCGTTTGCCAGGGAGCCTGACTGGTAAGAAGTTTAAAGCAGGAGGAAAAATTTTAAGCTGACAAGGTCTAATTTCTCAAATATATTTAGTGCGTTTGAACGTATATATTTCAAGTCATATCACTGTTATCGTATGGCTTTAATATGGTGTAGTATGAACTACTTTTATAGTGTTTTCATTCATTTCTTTAAAAAATGTAAATGAAAAAATGAATTGTGGGATTTATTGCGGGTTACAAAGGTTAGGAGAAATATTAAGTTTAAATACTGTAGTATCGTAATGAATATATATGTATGACCAGCAACATAATATATAATTAGCCACCCAGGTTATGAAAATATTAGCTTTAAGTTATAGAAAAACCTTGGTCCCAATGTTAAATAGAAACTAAATCCTTGCAGGTCAAACACAAGTCCCGGCCTGTTTCAGGTACTCATTTGTATCCACACTAAGTGTGTACAGTATAGACAGTCTGTAGAATACTAACAGTATTGAATTCCAATGGAATGAAACCACAGCTGTTTTACACTGTGCAAGAAAGATTAAAGGCCTCATTAAGGCTACTTAACAGATGGTGTCTCGCAGAAATTGCTGTGAAATTGGGCCTAGTTGCGAGACCAAATGAACTGTAATTGCATTTCCTGTTTGCCTTTGGATCCTGACACACTTACAAACCAAACAGAGGTTTCCTCCTGCCGCCGCATTCAAGGCAACATCCAGCGGGTCTGAGCACTGAGTGTGACAGAAAGCGCAGAAAATATGAAACCCGACACCCAATTTCTAAACATGTTTTCAACAATTGCTTGGTTTGGGAGTCACCCAACAGGCATCCCAAAATCAACAGCTAGAAATCATATTTAGTTTGAATCGTTCCTCACAGAGAATTCCACAAACTTTGAGACTGAGGCAAACATCAGGAAGTTGAGCCTAGCTAACAATTTTAGGTTCTAAGAACATTTCCACAATGTTTTCATTAAGTATAAAAACGTTAACAGTTATTTTGACAGTTCTGGGAATGTTCAAAACCTCTTTTTTAGACGTATTAATGCTGTGGCTTGGTTATGAAAATGATATTCAAACTGTTTTTTTAAACTCTGTAATGTTTTTAAAATGTTTCACTAATTTACCTTAAGAATAACATTTTTGATATATGTGATATCTAACATTCTATTAACGTTACTGCAAGAGCATTTTTTGATAACTTTGAGCGCATATTTAGAGAACATTAGCCAAGTTTCTGAGAACGTTCCCTGTTAGCTGGAGGTGCAATTTTCAAGCACGCTTCTGGATTCCAGACTAGCGCAGGCCCTACTAAGACAGCTTAAAGGAACGCAAGCACGCGCTCCCTATGAAGGCAGCAATTAGGGTGGAATTATTTCCGTTTAGACATCCCTTATTTTATAAGAGGCCCTGTGAAAGAGATCTGCTGGGATCAGTTTTGGCATGATGCTGAAAGTTGCTGAGGTTTCAAAGCTCATAAAAAGTTGTCACTTTATTTCAAACAGCAACCACAGTTGAACGGGCCTCATATCCTTCTGGAGAAGCCATCAGGAGCCGAGGTCTGCTGGTTATCAATGGGGGACGGAAGTGGTTAGAGGAAACTTTTATTTCTCTGTTGTCATTCCAAAATCATTAAGACTTTGTATGACCCACAAGCCAAAGGATAATTAAGGGTTTTCTTTCTCTCGACTGCTATGGCGAATGCGTCTGTCTGGCGTCACTTGTCATTCTTCTGAGGCACTGAAGATTATTTATGAGTCCAATGGTGCATACCTGATTAAACTGTGATGGTTGTGAAGAAGCCAAGATATGAACGTAAGTCCTGGAATTGCACACGGCATTGTGACATGAGCAATATTTAAAGGAAAAGTTCACCTCAGATATTCCGTCATCATTTACTGTCCCCCATGTTGTTTCAAACCTGTACGGCTTTTTCAATCTCATCTCACGGGAAAACATAAGTATTTTACGAGGCGGGAATTTTGTATGAATTCGTATGAAGTGATTCGTTCAAAAGCATACTTTTAGGAGATAAAGAGCAAGCATGAAGGTCCAACACTAACTGGGGTGAAAGGAGGTCGTTCAAAAACGTATGAATGCAAATTCATATGAATTAGCCATCAAACTGATAAAACATAAAATAGTTACGAATTGCCCTGATGTTTCTTATAGAATGAAAAAGGTACATTTCTGAAGGTTATCCTGCCCAAACCTTTCTGTATAATAAAATTAATAAAATGGTCTGTTGTCTGTTAAAGAGGGGAACAGACCAAAACTGAATAAGATAACATTTTTATTCTGTCAGTCTGATTCATGAAAAACTGAATGGTAAATTGTCTGAGTTAGGGACAGATTTCAAAAAGATACTATTCAAAACAATCAGTGTTCAGTTAAGAATGTTCCAAGAATGTTCAAAATAACCATTTTTAAGTTTATGTTAATAGAAATATTAGTGAAACGTTCTTACAACCTAAAGTTGTTAGCTGAGTTGGCATTTGGCAGATCCAGCCTCATTTACATTTATTGTCTGAAAAAAGTCAGATGGGTTTGGATCAGTATGAGGGTGAGGAAATGACGACTGAATCAGTTTTGGTGAACTGTCTCTTTAGGACAAGACGACAAAGTCTGTTTAGTTTGTTTTGCTTTTCGTGAGCCGGTGGCTGGGAGTTGGTTACATATCAGCAAACAGCTAATTCAGCAAAATTAATGTGATTGTAAGTGACATTCATAATATTTTCATACTTAAAATGTTCCGTTTCAGTAAGGAAACGTGTTTGAAATATGCAGAGTGGTAGTCGATTGTTTCATGTTTTGTAGTTTATTGCTCTTTTACAGTGATGTCTTGGCAGAGGCTGTTGCATTGATTTGATTAGTGTGTTGGAATGAAGCGCAGAACGCGAGTGTTTTGAAGCTGCCAGAACAGCGTGCCAGTCCGGTGGCGCTACGTTGCGAAAGCAAAACAAAACCCCAACCCCAATTGAAGACATCTGGTCTCGCTCTTTCTCTGTACAGTACAGCTCATGTTGAGAGCGTTTTTTCAGGACTGGATGAAATGAGCAGAACTATTACGCCTCTCATTCACAGGTTTAGACGGGGCTTGTCATAAAATCAAACCAAAACATAATGTGTAAACACACACTACGGGACATTTGATCTCTTCTGCCTCGGGTAAACCTTCTAAAGCGTTGAGGTTTATTCTGACACGGGCAGGGCCCGAGTAAAAATGACAATGGAGGGCCCCCAAAAGAGTCCAACCGTAAAATGTGTGTGTTAAATGTCTGGGTTTGCTTCCAAAAAAACAGTGAACTTCATTTATAAGTCACCCCCGAGCCCTCTTCCCACATACACCCACTGAAACTCACACCCACAGCCCCTCAACAGCTAAACTGAGTGATTTACCATGTGATCCAGGAGGAAAACTGGAGGTAAAAAACTGTGTATTTATTTCAACTTCCTTTGAAAATGTTTCTAAGATCATCACAGAATTTTAAGTCCATCAGAATCGCTAACAAGTTTCTGTCAAGTGTTTGACAGTGAACATTTTGGGTTTTTTTAGCCTCATGAAATTCCAATTAATCTGAGAGTGGCATCAAACCTGAGTTTACACATACTATTATAGTATTTTGACAGTTCTTTGTTTTGTGGTAATTTTTTTCCAGAACATTTTTTGTTATGCTGGTTGAAAGTCTCTTTGCACCCTGACAGCAATTACTAAGTGATTTAATTTTTAAATACAAATCTTCTGTGAAAGGTTCAGGAACATATTCGTCCAATCATTGCATTCGGTCTGCACTGTGACATCACAACAAGTTAGATAAACCCGCCCCCGTGATACACAAAAAAGACTGAAGAAGAGTCGACGTAGTAGCGAACTGTTGCCAAGCTGATGAAATGCTAACCAATCAGAGCCCATTCAGTATTTTAGAAGGCGGGACTTCATAGAACCAGGAACTTAATGGCACGTTTTGACAGACTGGAATGAGGGGTGAAGCAATACGATAAAATATATGAACAAAAATACACATTAAAACCTATTCTAGTGTCCCCAAAAACAAAATTAAGACTTTGGAAAAAAGCCGTAATAGGACCCACAATCAAATTATATCTTTAAATATGTTCGTGGTGGCTATAATCACTAAATATACCCACTAGAAACAGTATGTTTGCTGTCCTATTCTGTGGCATTTTTATAAAGCCATTCTTCAGAGAGGTCAAACAAGGGTCAAAGTATCTATGAAGTTATTTAAGTTCAAGATAAACTCTCTATCTTAACAGAGCATTGAAATATAAAGCACATTGTTTCCATTTAAACAGTTAATGAAGGGGACATGAATTTTCTTTCCCTGCATAAGTTAAAGTGTTTGCTTTGATTGACCACAACATCTAAAAATAGCGACCAATTAACATTTACTGTGAAGGGAAATATGTGCAGTTTACAAATAACTTAAAGGGGGTCTCCTCCAGCACATTAAATGATTATAAGATTGAGGGGGCCACGGTTTTCAGATGGAATTAAGATAAGTCCTCCAATAAATGAGAAACTTATTATGACAGCTTCCCCCGCATTAGTTCTGGCCGTTTGTACTGCCAAGGCAATATCTTCAGACACTTTAAAGAACCTTAAAGGTTCTTTAAACACATTAAAGGGCCTTACGATGATTTTACACAGGGCGTAATTGATGCATTAAATACAATACGCATAGAAAGGCCCATCTGAACGAGTTTGTTGTGGGAGGAATGAGATGCATTTAACTGTTGATCTGCAGGATCTAAACGCTTCAGCTGGACATGAGACGTGTGCGCGTTTCTGACAGCGCAAAAGAGGACGATCCGTTCTCGTGTGTTTGGCTTGGACACCAATGAATAACTTTGCATGCGGAAAGGAAATTAAAAATGTAGGGTTGTAATTTACAAGAGAGTGGAAGTGATTTAGCGCCCCCGATTCTCCCCGTTTCATTTTTGCTCTCAAGGCGACCCAACGCGCCGCAGATCCGCGACGCCAGCGAGAAGTTGCGCAGAGGTTTCCAGATCTGAGCGTCTACTGAGGTGTGATGGTGCGAGAGGTAAACGAGTTATGAAATCCAAATGGTGCACATGCGTTTTTTCCATCACCAGCACGTTTTCTGTATTTGTGAGGAATGTTTTGTAGTCCAACACGTCTGAAGTCAAACAGTCACCCCAAAAACACACGTTGCGTCCCGCTTGTGCGTGTTTGTGCCTTTGACATAAAGATGTTTTCTCATCATTGTTTCCTTCGATTTGAAACATTCATTTACATGTGCGCAGAATGGCAAAAACATGGAAAATTGTCTCGGTAAAGTTCTCCCAGAACTCCCAGTTTAACAAACACAATCACAGAATGTCTCAGGAATACACATCCATAAATTACAGTCTGGTCCTTTTACATTAGTATCTGAGTCACTATTGTCACACACAGATAACAGTGTTAGGTTGTAAGAACATTTCCGTAACGTTTCCAGTAAGTAACAAAAATGTTGAAAACATTCAATGGTTCTTTTGAAAGTTCTAGCAACCTTAAAGTTCATTAACGTTATTGCTTGATTAAAGGAACGTGATTAAAACAAGTCTGTTACTTTTTAATACGTTCCACTAGTTAAAAATTACGAATATTATTAAATTAAGAATATTAATTTGATATAAATAAGACATAAAGTTAAAGAAACGTTCTACTAATTTTACTGCAAGAACGTTTTGATCACTTTGAGAGAACTTAGGAGAGAATGTAAACCAACGTTCTGAGAACGTTCCCTGTTAGCAGGGATACCTGATCTCCAACACAACACCTCACCATAAATCACCAAGAGATGGCGACATTGCACAAACATGTGTTTGACCATCATAGTCATTATGTCCTCATTCACATGTCCTGTCCTCAGTCTTCACTCAGGTTTAATAGCATTTGGAGATGAATTATGTGATAAGGAATCGTGTCTGCTGAGGTCCGGTGTGTCCGGCTGTAGGGTTACACAGACGTTAACAATATGTTTGGGACTCTTCGGGAAATGTTTGATGTAGTGACAGCAGTCCGTGGGACTTAAAAGAGGTGCAGCGGACATATCCTAAACCACAAGGAGGTAAACCTGTACGATTGTGCTGGCGAAACAGAAAAGAAATCATTTAGGAGCTGCATGGAGTTTCAGAGCAGGCTGAATGAGATGGATGAAGTGGTAGCTTAAATGTTTGCGCAGGACAAACACAAGTCGGGGGTTCGCGTCTAATGATTCTAAGACGCTGGGCCTACGGGGTCGCGCCAGAGGAATTTTCCTAAAAACACAGACTTCGACCGAGCCCAAGATAGACAGGAAAAGAGTGAACAGTCAAGCGAGGACCCTCCAGAGAGCAGTGAAGTTTTTTTCCAGCAGGGTTTGGCGTGCTCTCCTGGCGCCGGCATGGGTGTTAGCTGACGAGAGATCGTCATTCCCAGTTGATGCTGCGAAGCCTCGTGTGGTTGCTGCCTTGTTGTTGTGCTGTCTGCAGAAGAAGCTACTCGGCTAACGAGGAACGTTCTAAAAACGTTGGCTAGTGTTCTGTAAAAGTTCTCTGCAAAAAGTTATCAAAAAAGATCTTGCAATAATGTTATTAGAACATGTTTTAACGTTATATATTATATATCAAAAACGTTATTCTTACAGAGAGTAGTTAGTGGAATGTTTTTACAGCATTACAGAATTAAAAAAACGTTCTTATAACCAAGCAATAATGTTAAGACAGCATCTAAAAAAAGGATGTTTTGAGAACTATCAAAATAACATACTAACTAGTTAGTTAATTAATGGAAATGTTTTGGAAACGTTCTTACAACCTGTTAGCAGGGTAGCTGCAGAAGATGACACATTGGGTTGGGGCAGACGTTGAATGGGAGCGGATCTGAACACTAATACTTTCTGTCTTAGCACCGTATGATATTAAATCCTCATAAATGTGAAACTAAAATCCCACAGCTTGTTAGATTTCCTGCTTCCCAGCTGAGAGGTCCGATCAGCTTCCCCACAATTCCCTGCAAGTGCCATTTCAATATATTAAAAACACATAAGCTCTAATATGCCAATGAAAGTTGATGAACTTCATATCAATCAATAACATTTGTGCAAATCTCATTGGCTGTTAGTCTCTGTATTATAGTGTTATATAGTTAGCAGTGCTAAAGAGTAAACAGAGCATCTTTTAGCACGATTGTAACGCATGATCCATGAAAAATGACAATGGCAAAGAGTTTTAATTCACTCAAGCAGAGTTTTGTTGCTCTGTAGAACTCAGAGAAGAATTCAGGGTTCGAGAAAAGATTGCCCACCTTTTTTTCTCCACAGTTTTCTTTGTTTGTGATTGACAGGTCTTAACAGGATAAAGGCACTTGGGTGTACAGTGCTGTACCTGGATTTCATTTAACACGTTCCAAACACTCGCCACAGCTGTTTGTTTTTACTATTGAATTGTGGGACACGCGGACACTCTGCTTTCTGGATTCAGCAGAGAAAGATCTAATCTACACCTGACTCAAAACAAAGAACACAGAGCAGCGAGAACATCCTAAACTTTGTGGGCCGTCTTAGTTCTTTAATCTTATAAAGGCCTTTTCATTTGACTTTGATCTGCACATGGTATCCTAGCTAATAGGGAATGTTCTCAGAACATTGGTTAATGTTCTCAAAATGTTCTCTAAAAAGTTATTAAAAGATATTTATCCAGTAACTTAGTAGAACTTTTTATAACATTATACACCATCAATAACAAAAATGTTATTTTTAAGTTGTTAGTGGAATGTTTTAAAAATGTTACAGAATAAAAAAGTTTGCATTACGTTCTTATAATCAAGCATTACTGTTAATGCAATAACTAAAAAACAACAGTATTGTATGTTCCTAGAACTGTCGAAATAATTTTTTAATGCTTTTGTTACTAATGGAAATGTTAGGGAAACGTTCTTACAACCTAAAATTGTTGGCTTGGTAAGCGTTGCAGGCAGGTTGACAGAAGGGTGATTAATAACTAGGAAAGTGAGATGTATACATAATAAATCCTGAAGAACTTCGACTGAAAAATGCAATTGTTTTGATGCATTAAAAACTAAAGACTTAAAGGACTAGTTAAACATTAAACAGACTACTGTCTCAGGATGCTTAGTTTAACTTAGTTCAAGAACTATAGCAAAACTGTGGCAAAAGGTTCCAGTCTGTTGAGGATAAATAAAACAATGCAGTAAATATAAATGAATGAAAATAAATGATGAGGCATGTGGTTACAAATGAGAGATGTGTGGGTTGAATAACCATAACAATGCATGCATGGAGAATTTCAGCTGCTATGTACAGTGCGGTCCAAACATCTGAGACTGTATTGAAAATGAGTTTAAAATTGAATTTAAAGCTGGCAGTGAGCAAAGTTGTAGGATTTTGTAAACATTAGAAATGTTGGTCAAATGAATGACTTTTACTCAAATTTTTATTTATAAAAATGCTAACTGAAAACATTGTTACTAGCAGTCTCAAACCTTTGGCTTGCATTGTACATACACAGTCTAAAAAACTAGACTTTTAAACGCTACTTAAACTGTCAATGTAACATTCTTCTATATTATGTTCTATTAACATTAGGGAAATGTTCTTACAACCTAAATTTGTTGGGTATACTGTAACCCTGAATATCTGTATAAAAGTGGACAGCAGGGTGTTAGATATTTTGTTTTCCAGAGCAGAATTAAATATCCACATTTGTACGATGGGGTCCTAAACTTCTCTTTGAAAGCCCCTCAGAGTCATGTGACAACAGTGAAGCTGATAAATTTACCCGTCATGTAGCAAAAACACATCAAAGCTCAGATCTCATGAATAAACATGGCTGTTTACTCAGGGGCTGTCCCGGCATCTCGCCCCTCGCTCGGGTTTTAATTGGGCCTTGTGCATTTTTACAGATCTATAAATATGTGAAAGCACACAGCAGCGTATCATAACAAGGACCAAGCAAAATAAGCCCAGCAAAGCTGAGATACAGAGACTGTGTGTTCCTTCAGAGGAAGAGAAATTCGATTGCTATACATTAATTAACTCGTGGCCGTACTGGCTTCTTTAGACTGACAGGTGGGAGTGTTCACCAGAGAGCTGTCTGAGTATGTGCCAAGTGTGTGTGTGTGTGTGTGTGTGTGTGATTTATGGAGCCCTCAATATGTGAGAGGGTAGCATTCAAAGGCTTGTGTTTTTAAGCTTTGGTACACACATGTGAAGATTTTGGAGACCAAAGGGCGTCATTTATCCTTTATCACAGTTATGTTGATAACATCCTCCGGAGCACATGGGGAAATTCTGTCAGCTTCCACCAGTACGACACATGCAAGACACACAAATAGAAAGGCCAGTGTTTAGATCTCAACCAGACTGCCTTTATTCGTTTATAATACAAGGATGTTGAACAGGAAGTAATAGCACAGTGTATTCAATCGTTTCCTTCCTGTACAGACAGCGCTATAATTTGAAACGTCCCGTGACATGCCAAAGGACTTTTTGTGCCATCTGTCCCAGTGATATAATCGTTTATAAAATGTTGCATTGAAACTGTCCTGCACATGATTTGAGATCATAACTCAAATGTGTGCACGTGATTCGGAGAAAATGTTTCTGATTTCCCAGGAACTCAGTTGGGCTTTATTTGACTTCAACTTAAGCAAAGAAAAGTAGCTAGAGTAACCTGCAGTTTTATGTTTTAAACAGAGATGGCGATAGAGGGGCAGAAGTTACCAATTGCAGCTTTAAATTTTGTTCAAGTAGAATGAAACGTGCATCATTAAGTTTTGTAACACTTAAGTGAGGAGCTAATAATTTTTTCACAATATGCAAAATTATTACACTTGACATTATCTTACAGAAATGAGCAAACATTTGCCAAATATTGATTCAGTACTAATTGTAAGATGAACGGGCCAAAAAAAATCACAGAATTTGATTAGATGCTTTGATTAATCTGACTGTACATTATTCTGTATATTTCTTTCATGTCAAATTTTTCACTGACAGTAAAATATTATGAAACCCACTTTTACCGCTGCTCCTGTTACTACCTTTTCCTAATAATGATGACAGTTTAATTTTGATTATGTTTATTTTTACTAGTATTATTTTATAATTGCCGGTTGGATTCAGTTAAGCAGTGGAAACTTCAGTAATGCAGTAGATATCGTTTTCATTTTCCAGGAAGAAAAAAAAACTTATTTTGTCATATTAATACACCAACATTTCCATTTCAAAACCAAATGAATGACTCTTCTTTATCCTAAATTAGCATGAAATGGTTATAAGATATAAAATGTCTTCTGCATTTCCAAGTGCACTAAAAAAACGGCAAAAATCGGACCCTGCCAGGACGTGGCTCTTTTACAAGAAAATGCAGTGACCGCAAATTGCTCTCCACAATTCCATTGCTCCTGGAGTTGACCACTTTAAAAACGTCTTGCATCAGGATTATAAATACTGTTTGATGGCTTCGTCATTATGCCCCGAGCAAAGGGGGCGTAGTTGGCAGGCGGGTGTCTGCCATCTTGTGGGGTCAGGAAGGGTCTGGGTGGTTTTTGATGTGGGCGGGGACTTTAAGCCCCCTCCGCCACAAGGTTCTCGGGTCTACAACAGGAAGTACACTAGGAAGTAGGCCTAATAAAACGCCAAGCCTGTAACTCCGTGTGCAGAATTTAAAACATACCCTGTAAACCAGTGATACAAAATATTGCCTTATTAAGTAAATTAGAGGATTGTGGGAAATGAAGTTATTCCATCAAAAAAGGGCCTTGCGTGTTTTATACATAATAACATGTTTTAGGGTAAATCAAGCTAAAACATAAAACGTATTATTAAAAACTACATTATAAAGTCAGGAACTGGAATTAAAAAGGCAATTCAGTGCTCACCGCTGTTGTAAACACACACACACACACACACACACACGCTCCAACCACATGTGACTGGACCAGAATTATTGCCATCATGTGTTATGCATTGCTCACTAGACATGTTAAACAGAGAGTTCATTGTCTGCAGTCTTCATATGAATGTAAACACTCTAAACATGGTGATGTCATCAGCATGACAGCATCAGTGTGATAACGGCTGTTTTGAGCACATGATACAGTTTGCATCATCATCCGGGACGTCACTCTTTCCGTGCCCCCCGTGTACCAGCATATTCTGAAGCCCTGACCCCCTGATCTCAGTCACACGAGTGGGCGCAGAGGGTCACAGGAGGTCGCGTGGCCGTAACAGTCGCCTCTTAGATTTTTATTGTTGGCTTCCAGTAAACAAGCTTCCAGTAAACAGGGCTTTCGTTTGGTAAGTGGGTTATGAGGTCAGCATTTGGACAACTCAGAATAGAAGCCATACATCTCTCTCTCTCTCTTTCTCTCTCTCTTTGTCTCCCTCTCTCTCTCTCTCTCTCTCACACTCGCTCTTTCTCTCTCTCTCTTTCTCTCTCTCTCTTATTCTCTCCCTCTCTCTCTCTCTCTCTCTCTCTCTCACACTCGCTCTATCTCTCTCTCTCTTTCTCTCTCTCTCTTATTCTTTCCCTCTCTCTCTCTCTCTCTCTCTCGCTGTCTCTCTCTCGCTACTGGTTGCTTGGGTGATTTTGTTGACTAAGCAATTTTTTCTCCACTCTTGTGTCTAAATAACAGTTCTGTTGCTTTTCAATCAAAGATTGCTGCCATATGTGAGTATGTTTGGCCATTTTTCTTTGATGCTGTGTGTTTACTTTTTTTTTGTAATTTCCCCGTAAGGCAGAAAGAGTTGACAAGTCATTTAATTATGTAGTCAATCTCCTATTACCAAACGCAAAATGAATTTCAGCAGGCAAGAGTCTGAAAGCAATCCAGTGTTTTTGTGGGAATTCTAAACATGCGTGGAAATAAATGTTAATTAAACCCGATTTAAGCCAGACACAGTTTATGCGATCAAACCGACTAATAAATTTGTTGTTATAAATATATTGATTGCAATTGTTTAGGAGGTAGAAGCATTAAGTTTGGAAAGCTTGCTAAGAATGAATGCAGTGAGCTTAAGACTGATTGAAAGTCCTAAGATTGTTCAGGAAAAGGAGCGGTCGTACTTTATGAATTACATAATCCTTGCGATTTACTCTGAAGGCCAAGAAATGTCTTTCTGCTATAAATCTGTTAAAATACCTGTGGGCTAAAATATAAATGATTATCTGCTATCCATTGCAAACGAAAATCCAGCCCCCCTTCTTCAATATAGGGGGACAAAGGGACTTTTTTCTGCCTAAATGTTCCCATGTGAACCGGCACACAGAGCCAGTGAGTAAATGAAGGGTTCGCGTGAAGATCTGAGAGAAGCAGAAGCAGTGATTGATGGCATACAGGAGGGTGGGGGTGGGGGGTGAACATCTGACAGTGAGGGCTCATCCAGGCTCTGCCCGAGATCACAAGAGCCAGAGTAGCTCTCTTTGCCCCACACGGCCGCAAAGAAAGATATCTGCCTCATATCCAGTCATTTATCCCCAGCCAGAGAAACTCTGTGTGCCCCTGGTTATAATGAGTTTCTGGAGAGTTGGCGAGAGCACAGAGGAGAAGCTCTGTTCAGCTTTAAATGAAGGAAACACCTTGTGTGGATCCATGGTGCCGTGTGAGAGGTGCATTCTGGGAATTAAATGAACCCTCGCTTATACTAAAGACACTGAGACGTTATTGTCAACTGTTTCTACCAAAACCTACAATAACTTCTGTCATTTTTTTGAAACCGATTGGATGTAAAGCCTTTTTTAGTAGATTTTTATATATCCTTTATTATGAATATATATATATATAATGAATTTATGTGTATGTGTGTATATGT
>JAZGTK010014184.1:0-13884 GCA_036877625.1 Ambastaia sidthimunki
GTTTTTTCCATGATATGACAAACAGGTTGTGTCATAACACTGATCCCAGCTACCAGGGAATGTTCTCAGAACAATGGCTAATGTTCTCTCAAAGTTCTCTCAGAGTTATTAAAAAAGTTCTTGCAGTAATGTTGGTAGAACCTTTTTTACACTGTATATCACATACATCAAAAACATTTTTCTTAAGTAGTTAAATGAATGTTTCAAAATGTTACTGAATTAAAAGACCTTTTAGTAAAGATGTCTCACAACCAAGCATCAAGATTGTTCAAGCTGGTTTTGTTACTTAAGTGTTAGCGAAACGTTCTTACAACCTATAATTGTTTGTTGGGATAAAATTCAGTCTGCAGGGTTCGTAACAGTTTGAACTGCTGTGTTACATAAACGTTGTTTTATGTATTATGTTTTATGAAGTTTCAGTTTTTAAGCGTTTATGCCAGACAAGAAATTTACATGCTCCTCCACTATTGAAATATTAATGTATCTTTTTTATATTTTCAAAATAAAAAAATATTTTTATAAACATTTTTTGCAGTTATTGAAAAATTTTTCAATGATTGTTCTTGACTATAGCATGGAAGGACTGTATTGTAATTTTATGTTAATTATTTTTAATGTTTAGGAAAAAACTGCTGTGTCATGTTGCACCAAACAAGGCTGTGGACTTACTGTAAATATATATTAATTTGTTCTGCTCTGTTGCTTTTTCCAAAAATATATTTAAGTAATAATTAGAACATTGTTGTGCATGTAAATACAGTCATTATGAGACCACAGTGAAGGCCGTACTGTAAACGTCCAGTTTTGCTGTCCGTCCGTTACGATAGATTGATGGATTTAAGGTACACGCTGATGCGAAGACCTTATAAATGACAGAATTAAGCTCTGGTAGGAGTTCCGGTGGGTGATGTTTGTGGAACGGAGTGGAAAGACGGCAGAGACCCCTGAAATAGACTCAACAGAGCCGTTTCACTACCGTGACTCGTGTGAGGAGAAAGAAAGTTGTGTATGAGCTGACGGTGTGGTCGGAGGGAGAGAGAACATAATTAAAGACCAAATTTAGCCTGAGGATTTCGCTTCAGGGGAACCCTACGCGTGCGTCACAGTGGGTAGCTCTGTTTGACTAGTTCAGAACCCATTAGTAACCTAGTAATCACATGAGACACATCACGGCAGAAATGAGAACCGTCCTTACCACACTCTTTGGCAAAAGATCAGGGTTAGCTGCTTCTGTAGAACATCACGGTTGCTAAGAATGAGGTTTCCTCTACTGACATGGTTTTAAGTAAGTCAGGAGGAGCATTCAGCTGTGGTCCTCGTAATCCTCTGGAAATATCTCTGGAAAAGTACTAGAGCTGACGGTTAGCACCGTGTTTGCTTAGGACCGCGCAGAAGCCCCCGGCGTCCATCAGGTGAGATCTTCAGAAGTGTCACCTGGTGGAAAGACTTCAGAAATCTGAAAACCAACAGACTTGCACATGAATGGGAGAACTTTGAAAGAATGTTTGCCAACGTTCTGAGAAGTTTTCATGTTAGCTAGTATTGGGAAAACAAATTGGTTAGCAGTTAAAACTCTAGGAAAATATGTTTTGTATGAGGAGAAAGTTGACTAGATTTTTTTTAAGTTTGATTACAGAAATCCCTAAATTATTGTTTAATAGGCTTTTAAATTTTTAAACCCACCCTTAATTGTGATATTGTGATTTATGAAAATTAATACAATCTTCCATCTTTAAAATTACATAAGGAGATATAAAACATACAGCATAAACGTCTGATAATCTCTGTCACTATAGCAGGGTATAAAAACTTTATGAAGATGCCTGAAACGCAATCTCACTGTGTGATCAATAGCCAACATTTCTTGGCTCAGAATGAAATAAAAATCACACCTGAAGCCATTGAGCAACAACAGCCATCTGATACTCTTTTGAGTCATCGATCTGATCTAAGCTATGCTGGAAAATGGTTGGAGGGGTCTGTCACGCGCTGGAGATGTATTATCCCGCCACGTGCAGCTGAGGAACTGTGTGAGATCCCAACTTGTACGGACACACAGACTTGTTGAGACTTCCAAGGCTGCTCCCTTTAGCTTGTACATGGAAAAACTTATTTATCTCTTTTAAAGTGCACATCCTCTATCGACTAAAGCGGCCTCGGGCTCTGGGCGGAGCCCTAATGTGTTTACCGTACCTTCAGTCAGTGTAGTTCGCAAATGTAGAGCAACGTTGTGCTTTTGACAGCTTTATTGTACTTGGAAACGTTATAGCAGTGAGTTTTAGCCGTGAACACAAAGGGTACGTACTGACAAAGAGCATAAACGCTAAGACAACGTATTTAAAACTCGTCTGAGCCAAGATTCAATGAGCCTTCTGAAAAACAAAGGCGGTTTTGTGTCTGCACGAGTTATGCAATGTTGTAGAGCATACGTCTGTCTTTTGTGAAGCTTGTGCCATTTTCTAACTGTTGTTTATCTCTGCTGTAGACTTGAATTGAAATCTTTTGTTTTGATTGTCTGCCAGTGAACTCTCATTAAAGCAGAAAGGACCAGATTAAAGATTAAAATAGCCAAGTGTTACCAAAAATCCAAAACCACCTCAGTGAATCGTGAACCCTTCAGGTATGAAATCTCTGTTTACACAAATGGGTGTTTCTAGAAAGACAAGCACTTTTATGTCCTGGGGGCAGATTTTTATTAAAACTGATTTTATCTTGCTTTCAGTCAAACTGTTTACCATGACATCTCAACTTTAACCATTTTAGATTATAGAAACGTTTCCCTAATGTTTCTATTGTTACAAAAATAAACATCCAGTGTTTTAGGTGATCTATTGCTTGGTTATAAGAATTTTATTCAAACCGTTTTTACATTCTGTAATGTTTTTAAACGCTCCAATAACAACTTAAAAACGTTGATATATAACATTAAAAACAAATTTACTAACAATACTGCAAGAATGTTTTTGATAACTTTTAGGGAACTTTTACAGAACATCAGCCAACCTTCTGAGAACGTTTCCTGTGAGCTGGAATAGTTTGATTTTGGCTGTTTTAATGTAAATTTAATCATTTGTTAATCATAAAATTATGAATTGAATTCTCTAAACCGAGTGAAAATCATAAACCATTTTTAAACATTTATTGCCTCACGGTTTGACCTCTGTGAAGGTTTTTGGGCCTGAGGGGTGACATCGCTGCAGGCTGATTCTCACGGTTAGCATCAGTGTTTGTTGTGAGGGGCTGGTAAGCAGATTCAGAGCTGAGAGCTTTACCAGATGAGGGTCCTGACAGGACGTCCTTTCAGATGGACGATGTCCTCGTGTCATTGTTTCAAGTTAGATCCGCTCTTCCATTCTGCGTGTGTCGATCAATCCAGAACGTAACACAATAACCCCCGGAATGTGACCTTTGGCTCGGAAAAAACTACCTGCTAAACATGTTTAAATAAAACAGGATTAGAGTCCAAATTCTATAATTAACAATTGTTCTTTGTTACTGCCTGCAAGTGACAGAGGGATTGTGGGATTTTTGCTTCGGCCTTATTTAGTTTGCAAGTAATAATTTCTGCAGCCTGTAAATTTGTACGGTTTTTACATCTGTATGGACAGTCAGCTGTCATTTAACTGCTTAGCTGTCAGGAAAATAATATACCGGTGTTAGTACTTTGCCTCCGTGAGAGTCAGGCGGGTCTCCTTTCCTCAAGGGCAAAACTCTTGAACTTGTGAACTTGTATGTTATTATGATGGTAAACGATTGCAACAGAATAGACTCATCGGACCTCCTAAACCCTTCAGCACAAATCATACAGCTTGTGCAGTAAAGTGTTCAGTCGTGGGTCATATTGCTGTTATATTTGGGGCAGTTTTTGGTCAGATTTGAAAGCATAAGATCCCGCCCCCTTCCAAAGCCACGCCTCCTCCGACACGCAAACCAACAGCATGCAGAGATATGCAAATATATAGTTTGACAGTCAAGTAGGGCATTGGACCAAGTGCAGCCATTGGATGAACATTTTATGGGCCTGTGGCTTCCACAGAAGATGTATAAGATTAAATATATTTAGAGCACTTAGTGATTGTTGTCAGGATGTGAAAAGACTTTCAACCAGCATATCAAAAACTGTTTCTGGAAAAATGGCATACCGTGCCTTTAGGAAAGAAGTATTTGTGCACTTATAGATGTGTCATATGTTTTGTGTTACTCTGACAAACAATTTATTATGCAAACACATTAAGACAAAGGCCGTGGCTCCAAAATGATCCAAATATTTTAGGGCCACTCTGCCTCCCATCCCAAAACACGCCCGCACACTCACAAACACACGGGCAGGTCTTGGCATCGCCGCTTTGTTGTTAGTAATGAACTGTGTGTGTATCCATAGGGATTACGGCCTGTATTGTGTACGTCCACGTGGGCCAAATAAGCTTTTCACTAGCGGCTGTTGTGCTGTTCAGTCGTGATCCGCAACAGCCTCTCCCCTTTTTCCTCCCAACCGTTGCAACACAATGAATTTGCTGTTTGTGTGTGGTGAATCTTCTCTCGTTGCTTCTGGTTGTGGAGATGTACGTCTGCAGGCTGTGAATACACAAACATCAAAAGATTACGCTGTAAAAACTCTATTGAAGTCAGATGTGAGTGGCACAAACTCTGGCTGCAGAAACTTCCAGAGGCTGAGGTTAACACAGGCAAATGATCTACTGACAGTCAAGCCTTCACTGCCCTCAAACAAATAATTCCTTTGTGTATCTTAATCTTTCATGAATAGCATCAATAGACTATGAAAGATTAGCATGTAGCAAAACACCGTTGACGTGATGAAAAAGGTAAAAAAATCTGTTTTGTATTGATTCGCCACACCACACTTTTATGTTGTGATAATGTTTCCGTAATGTTTATATTAGGTAATACAAACATTCTAGGACGTTCTAGGAACATCCAGTTTTGTTAACGTTATCGCATGGTTAAAAGAACGTTATTCCAACATGCAACGTTCCACTAACTCCTTAATATTAATGTTTATGATATATATGATGTATGACTTTTTAGAAGTTCTACTAATGTTATTGCAAGAATGTTTCTTATAACTTTGAAAGAGCAGTCAGAGAACGTAAGCCAACATTAAAAGAACGTTCCCTGTTAGCTGGGAAACCCATGTATGCTTTATTAAAGTTTTATATGGATAAAGTTATGAATGAATGAACAGTGAGATAAAAACAGGAAATACTTCAGCTGGGCAAACACTACAGTAAATATGAACAGTATGATAACATTCCTGTCCTTCTCTTCAGTATTAAGATAAGAAAGCCAGACTGAAGGTTTATTATCGTCCTGAGCGCATTTGTTGCTGTAGGAGCTCGTGCGCGCGGGGCGTGTTCTCGTCCACCGTGAGCGCGCAGCGCGCGTCCAGCAGGCGCAACAGAGAGAAGTGCGCGGCCGCTCCAAAAACACAAATGGGGCTTGAAAAAGAAAAATCGGAGACCAGCATCATCATGGATGAAGATGAATTTAACAGGTCGATTGAACCGATACTGGGGAAAAAAGCGTCTGTTTATTCACCGGTTCCGGACAGAGACCCTAAAGACATAAACGCGCACCTAAAGGTACGTAAAACAACTAATAACACAACATTACCATCTAACATGACGATATATAAGCATCATTTATTTATGCAATAAACACTGATAGTGTTTGTGTTACTTTGACGCGCAGTTATTTGACGCGACTCGCGTTGTGCGCGCTTTCTGTTTGATGGCATTGCGCGTGCACAACAAACATAACTTTTAATGCATGCATATAATATCATATATGAGATGAGTAAATTGTGGTGCATTGTTGGATGTTGTGTGTTTGGGCCGCAGGTGGACTTTGAGGACGTCATCGCCGAGCCCATCTCCACGCACAGCTTCGACCGGGTCTGGATCTCCAGCCATGCTGTGTTTGAGCTGGTGAAATATGTCTTCTACAGGTTCCTCACCACGTTTCTGGCCCTTCCCATGGCGTTTGTTTTAGGGATCGTTTTTGGGACCCTCAGCTGTATACATATTTGGTATGAAAAGGCTTCTTGTCTGGTGAAGGCTGTTGGCACCGTCTCGTGTTTTCCACAGTCCAGTTGCAGAATTTATTTGTGTTGGCCACTTCCCACCAAGATAATGACATTTACAAACACTGCCAATGCAAGAAATGCCACAGAGAAAATGGTTTTGTTGTGCAGACTATTATTTGTTATTTATTGGCATTGTACAGTGTCATTGGTTTGTATCGGCCTATTGGCTGCAGCCATGTACCAAAATCTCCAAATTTCAGTAGCACATTAGAGGCCAATAACCTAGCTGACAATTTTAGGCTATAAGAAAGTTTCTCTAGCGTTTCCAGTTTTAGCAGCATTCAAAATGTCAAGTTTCTTAAACGTATTAATGTTGCTTTTTGGTTATAAAACGATATTCAAACATTTTCAATTCTGTAACGTTTTTAAAACGTTCCACTGACAATTTAAGAATCCCTTAATTTATATATAAAACGTTTGAAAATATTCTACTAACAATACTGTTTGTAAGTTAGACAGAACTTTCAATGAACATTAGCCAATGTTCTGAGAACGTTCACTGTTAGCTGGGTGAACTGGCCCTTTAATGTAAAGATGTTTTTGCGTATGTAGAGTTCCACTAACGGTGGAAAATCCTCAAGTTGGGTTGTTAGCATTCTAGCGTAGCGGTTCCACTGACCTTCTAGCCGTTTGACACGTACAAGCAAAAACTCAATGCTTGACCCTTGTGCGGTGTTGTAGGTTCGAAACTCTCTGATGCTTTTTAACACATGAGGGTGTTTGTAAACTTTACGGCCTGGAGAAACATTTGTGACCCCGTTAGCTTAAGAATGAGCAGTTTTGACAAATTAACTCAGAGAAGATTAAACGTCAAAATGTCAGTGTAGCTCAAAAGGAGACCAATAAAGAACTATAGTGCTAAAACTTACTCCCTATAAACATATCTAATCATTTTCTGAGTTATAAGACACAATCACCTAGAAAAATAGTGACATAAACCATCAATATTATTATTATAATACTAATATATTAGTATATATATATATATATATTATTATACTAATGCAAAATTACTTATAGCTAGTAGAATGTCCAAAGTGGACTATCGAAATAAAGTGTAACCAATCACCTTAGCAACTCCATAACAACGCTGTGTGTCATCTCCCCTATTATTCATCCGTTATGGGTGAGAAGCTCTGACCGACAGCTTTCCAAACACCACAGGTATATTTTTACACCAGAACAAAGAGGATCTAACGCACCTTTATTGATCATCTCATAGTTCCTGTGGATTAGCACACACACTGATGAGCTGTCTCCTGTTTCCAGGGTGGTGATGCCGGCGGTCCGTGGTTGCATGATGACCCTGCCTCCCATGCAGATGATCTGGTCCAGCTTGATGGACATGTTCATAGGACCTCTGTTCTTCAGTGTTGGAAGGTGCTTGTCGTTCATCAACATCAAGACAAAATCGGAAAACTGAGATGTTTTGGAGAAGTGTTTCGTGGTAACAGCGTTGAGGCCTGTTTTCGGTGCTGATCAATCGTGGTGTTGTGCATTACCGGGTCGGGTTATTTTGTATTTTGGCGAGCGCCACGAAAGTTATTAGCTGAAGGACCGCTTATCTTTGACATTCCAAATCACACAGACGGGAAAATTTTCCCTTTATTTCCTTAAACAATTACAATAAACATTCCGTCGTTTAGTGACTGACACGGACGTTTAATAGGCGTGTAAGTGGGACATGCTTTTCCAGTACTGTTATATATATAGTGTGATGAAGCTTTTGTGTTATGCGTTATGCGTGAAACTTAAAGGGATAGTTCACCCAAAAATGAAATTCAGAAATTGTAATGGACTGACAGTCATAATCACTGTTTACTTATTTTGTGTGAAAAATAAAGCAGCTTTAACATTTTTGGAAATTCACAAGAAGTACAGAATGAAAATCATATGAGTTTGTAAAACTAAAGGGTGACAAATGATGACGACAGAATTTTCTTTTTGGGTGAACTGTCACTTTAAGAGATTTTAATGTAATAATTAACACGCAGGCTTTTTACATTGACTTTTTTACGTTTAGCTACTGCACAACATGTGATGCTGCAATAAACGTATGATGAAAAAATAATATAAAACGATGCAACTACTTCCAATAGGGCTGTAGTGGTTCTGCGATTTTAAATTAATATATATATTCAGAGTTGACAAGTTTATATCAATGAGACCAATTAAGATGCTGTTGTTTTTATTATTATTATTATTATATTGATCTGAGAGCATTTTAATGTACAAACTATTTATAATTTTCAGGTACATGCCTGTTATAAAGAGCATTATATATATAACACTTTTATTCTGTATTATGGATTTTTTGTGTATGTATCAGGCAAGATAGCGGTTAGTTGGCCTTGCAGAGCCGTGTTTGACGTGCTGGTTGTGTTTTGTTAGCAGAGTAAATGGAACATTTGACTGCTGGAACATAAGACTTAGAACTCAGACTCAGGTGTTTTTTTCACCCCTCTGAAATGATGTCATATATCAAGCATGTTAAACTCAACTCATACCAGCTTAACACACCAGAACTACATGCAACAAATAACCAAATAAAACATGTTGAAGTTAAAGACGTGTTTTGTCCTTTTTAAAAACGATGACTTTGGGTTTGTGATTTGATCATACCTAGCTAATAGTTTTGGGTTGTAAGAACGTTTACCTAACGTTTCCACCCGTACAGAAATGACACTGCAAAAACAGGTTTTACGTGATTCCATGTGTTTTTGCACATGTGAAGATCATGTGTCTCATGTTTCTGTAAGGGCATCAAGTAACAAAAATGTTACTTCTTGGTTATAAGAACGTTATTCAAACAATGTTTTTTACATCTCACTAACATTACCTAATAACATTTTTGATATATGATATAGAACATTAAAAAAGTTCTACTAACGTTACTGCAAGAATGTTTTTGATAACTCTGAAAGAACTTTCAGGGAATATGAGCCAACGTTCTGAGAATGTTCCCTGTCAGCTGGGTACAAGAAAGTGAAAACATGAGAAGATTTAGTGTCTTGTGCAGGAAAAGATCTTCCAGGCTGGCCTGAGGGTGTGTGTGTGTGTGTGTGTGTGTGTGCGTGCGTGCGTGTGTGTGTGTGTGTGTGTGTGACTTTAAAAAGGCTGTATATCTGCATTCTGTTGAGTTTTCTAACAGCTGAACTTTATTAAAAGTCTAATTTAGCATTTTAATTTTCTAAATTAAAGTTTACTGTGAGCTACAAAATCATTTTATTTGTTCTCGCAAAAGTTATTTGTGCCCATGTTGCAGAAATTGACTACAATGTAGAATCATATTAATTGATACAATAAACATAAAATAACTAGGATTGTTACTTTAAATTACAATTGATATCAATATAACAATTACATTTATGATAACATGTAAACAGAACTTAAAAGATGCTCTTTCATAAAACCTATTGACCTTCGTCTGCGAGCGGTCGTTTTTATTTGCATATTTTTGCATCGCCTCGTTCGTTCCTCACGAGACACCTCACCTGAACAAACGAATCGTGTTTGATTGTTTGTGTACCAACACTGAACACAATAAAGAAACGAAAATTATTAATTATAAAACTGAAATGTCTATAGATAAAGATATAATAAGTTAAACAAGGGTGACATAGAACAGGAATATTTAACTGTAGGGAAAAGTTTGTTGTTGTTAAAAACATTCCAGACTAAAGAGTTTTGCCTAAAGGGAACCTTTTGGAATGCAAATGAATCTCAATGCATAGTCAAGTTTCAGAATGAATATGTCATATCAGATTTACAGAATCTCAGGCTGTATATATATTTACAGTCACTCTGACTGCATTAATGTTTTCATGATCTAAAACCACTTTTGATTTTGAAATGCATTTATGCTTAAATGCTTGATTTTGGATTTAGACACGTTTAAACTAAGCCTATATATGATAGTGCATACAAATGCCCAGCTAACAATTGTTAGGTTGTAAGAATGTTCCCCTAATGTTTCCATTAAGTAACAAAAACGTTAAAATGTTATTTTGAAAGTTCTAGGAACGTGTCGAGTGTCCAGTTTTTATACGTTGCATTAACATTATTGCTTTGTTGTTAAGAACGTTATTCAAACTTGAAGTTCTGTAACGTTCTTAAAACGTTACATTAACTTCTTAGGAATAACGTTTTAAAATATACATTACATTTAAAAACGTTCTACCAATGTTTCTGCAAAACATTTTTGATAGCTTTGAGACAACTTTTAGACAACGTTAACCAACGTTCTGAGAACAGTTCTTTACGTTAGCTGGGGGTAAAGAGGCAAAAGAGGCAAGTTACAAACATACATGGCAACACGTGTGTGTGTTTTTTCCTAGTTTTGATGACTTCTCTGTGGGTTTATTAACTGGCAACTCGTAATAAAGACAGAATGCTGTAGGTGTGTCCAGAGTCTTGACTAGTGTGCGTGAAATCTGATGGATTTAGTTGCGTATAAGTTGCTCATTATACACTCCCATTTAGGAAGAACCACGTCAAGTTCTCCAGCACTAATACTGCGGGTTTTCATTAAACACACCGCCTGCAGAAGAAACTCCCGCTAGAGGTGCCAGAAGAGCTGGTGTCACTTTTGAACAGATTAAAGCTGTGCATCACGGGACTTAAGAAAGCAAAGAGCCGGTGTGAGTGTTTTAAGTGATCGGCTCACAGCTCCACGCCTCCCTCCGTTTCCTCTGTTTAAGCGACTGTGTCGTTTCCACACACTGATCTCATTTCAGTCCGGGCGCGGGGCAGCATGACCGGTGGATACAAAGACGAGACACCTGAAGAGGTGAGAATGACTTTATTTAGCTATATTATCAATTATGTGGGACGTTCGTGCCTGTTAATAATAACTTATGCATTCAAAATTAAGTTGATATAATATTTCCTTTTATTGTTCAAACACTTTCCGGGGTGTAGCAGGACTGGAAGGCGGCGTGTTGGCACCTTGGTCCATTATTGGCTATTTTTGCGCATGTTGGCCGGTTTGCCGTCTTATCTTTTTTTCTGGCACGCACTTGTGAACATTCTTTGCACCCGTGTCAACTCGTTTCTGAGTTCTGTAAAGCCTCGCTCACCAGCCAAAAGCACATTTTAACACACATAATAGCCCATGGTAGAATAACATTAAAATACATTCAGTTATTGTGGGCTGGTTGCAAAACTGCGATCGTGCGTAAAGGTGCGTTACGTGCCGGCGCGCAACGTATGTACACCGAGCGCATTACTCCTTACCCGCTGTTTTTTTTGATTATCTAATATGTAATAAACAAGTGCTCGTGTTTAATATATATTTTAACCTGTACTCGTAATTGTAATGCATTTTTACCTTTATCAAATGTTCTCTTAAGACGTGTTACGCGTTCGTGCGCAAAATGTTAAATGACGCCCCCTTGCGTCGGAACGCCGTGCGGGGCTTCAGAGGGGTGTGGTACATAATTTCTATCCGTTTAAAAGCGTCCCATGCCAGGGCTGTCTGCTGAGTTGCACCCCAGTCTCCCCTCCAAGCTCATGATCTTTGCATCCTTGTCTGTTTTCCTTGGAACCGCAGGAATACGCTCACTCGCCGTTCATCAGGAAACAGGGGAACATTTACAAACCAAATAATAAAGACATGGATAACGACAGCATCAACGAAAAGACCCTCCAGGATGTTCACACCAAAGAGATCGACCTGGTCAACCGGGATCCAAAACATTTAAATGACGACGTTGTTAAGGTAAGACAGTCACCTTACTTTCATCATAAGCGCTTTGCAAATGAATACACAAAATATATGTGAAATAATATAATCTTATTAAACTATTACTGCAAGACAGTGCACAAAAGTCACTTACAGTATGACTGTCATATAGCGTGGTTGCATGTGAATGTTTTAATGGAAATATTAAAATAAACAGCAAAAGTCTTGGACAGTGCGGCACTGGAAACAATGACCGCCGCTGTGGCTCGGGCTGTGGAGAGCTCTGTGAATTGTGCGCTGTTTGAGTCTGAGGGATTCCCAAAGTTTTCCCAAAAGTGTCAGTTTTTTTCTTTTTTTAATTGAGGAAATATTAACGCCTTCCTGTTTTTGAGCTGCACACCTAACATTCTTAACAAACATTGTCCTGGGCGTGGGGGGGTTAATGCTCCGCACAGCAGCTTTCCTGTAAAGAAAGGAAAGTTCGTGGGTCTTTCAGTTATTTGCTATTGTGGCTTGTTGGTGTTGTATAATAATGCACAGCACCTATTAAAACCGACCCCCCCCCATCCATCTCCACCCTGTTCCCACCCCTGCTGCTGTTATTCTGCGTCTCTTTTCATGTCCATCTCCCTCCCATTATAATATGATACTGACTCACTTCCCCGAGGGTACGTGGATATGAATAGCGCTTATGACTGACCGAAAATTAAATCCAGAAGACACTACAAACATTTTTCTATTGGATTGCATGACGGGAGTCACAAGGGAACCCGTTGCGTCAAAGTCACTTGGCGCAGAACAGGCTGCGAAAGCGCACGGCGCTTTGATTTTGTCCTTAAAAGGGGTTCATTGGTTTTTTTCGTATCAGGGAATTCCCTCCTTCCCCGTTTTCACAAACTCTCTGTACACACACACACACACACACACTACGCACATGTGTGGCGCTTCTTGATCGTGATGGGCTCGTGGTCCAAGCGCACTCCCACAGACCTCCACATCAAAGATCTGTGTGTGCAAAAACACATGCGCAGTTTTTCCCTCGGAACGGAATATTTTCCTCTCATAAAATCGCGTTCTTTAAATAGAACGCATGAGGCGCGGTGTATTTTTGGACTGCGCTCATTCCAACGAGAGGCTTCGTGTTATGCGCTCGTATTATATACGTGCATTGAGGCCCTTGAGGTATTTCCTCGGATTGCCTCGTTGGCTAACTCGGGAAAACTTTTGCAGCCAGTGGAGTTACGGAAATGACGCTTTGGTGGGATTGTAGTCACGCACATGAATGTGCATTGTGGAATGAGTCAGGAGTGGTTGCCATGGCGATTGGAATTCCAACAAACAAACACTTTAACTGCTGCTCATACACAACGATGCCATTGTGTTGCCTTTGCTTTTGTGCATTTGGCAAAATACTTTGATGCAAACTGTACGCTGGTGTTTATAAGAATAAAAGGCATCGTCACATGGCAACAGGGTTGAAGGTTTGGAGTTGATACACCTGTCAACAGTCAGAACACATTATCCCACACTCACCATCTCACACACATTTCTCAAGAACTGTTTACTTTAACCTTGTTGGGAGTTAAATAAACATGCGTCCAGTCAAATGGTTTGTGCTGTAGATTAATGCACGAGGAGGACAGACTTGACTGTATAATTTGGAGTTTTGTTGCCAATTTCAGCCATGATGGTTAAAATCATTGTAATCTCCAAGCTGTAATTATTCTGTTAGAGACCGTCTTCAAATTACTCTAAAACACACTTTAATGGATTCCTTAAGTTATGCTTTCAGACAGAACCGGTTGCTATAGTTACAGTATTGGTATTTAAATTGTTCCGACACGAAACTCATCCAGCACATGTGCTTTGCTCAGAAAGTAGTTGTTAAATAAATATTAGCTTTATCTCGACTCGCGACAAATGACTGTCAAGGACGAGGGAGTGTGTGTGTGTGTGTGTGTGTGTTTTCTCTGCATGATCACCGGTGTCACAGCTTAAATAAACACATCTGAATATGGAAACAGGTGTACAGTAACGCAGATACAGTGTGTGAGGTCTTCCAGCACTGAGAAGATCAGAACTCATCTTCATCGTGAAG
>JAZGTK010014185.1:0-13883 GCA_036877625.1 Ambastaia sidthimunki
AATTTAAAGGTACCAGATGATGGAAAAGTAATTGCGCTTGCTGTGAAAATGGACCGTGCACATTCATATTCGCGTGAAAAGGGGAAAAATATAGTGCTCTAATACTTTTTTGAGATTAAAACACTGTAATTTCTAACTGCAAAAGTGGATAATTTGCATTGCTGTAGAGAACTATTGATTTTCGCTGTAGGAAGGCCATGTCCAGCTGTTACTGCTATTGGGTTTTGCAGCTTGTAGTTTGCGGTTTCTTTGTACAAAGACAAAAATCCTTAAAAGCTGTTGCAAAAAAACTAATCTTAATAGTAGTAATTTAACAGTGATTTCCTGAACCTAATGTAATCTAAGATCATGCCAGGTGATCTCATTCAGATTCTTAATAGGACTGTTATTTTAGAGGGCTCATTCATCCAAAAATAATATTATAATTTATTTTTCAAAATAACTTACACAAAAACCTAGGTGACTTTTTCTTTTATGAAACACAAAAGAAGATATTTGAGAAATGGTTTTGTGTCCATACAATGGAAGGTAATGGGTGCTACTGTTTGATGTTTGATTACCAACATACTTCAAAATATCTCCTTTTGTCATTTTCGGGTGAAATGCCTTTTTAACGTATTTATTTGAAACAATTATTTAGAATAGAATAATACAAAAACAATAATGTAAACTTGCCCCCTGCAATTCCCAGTTAGGCTATTTATAGTATTACCCTAAAAGTGTGTATTGTTTTTGTTAAGGGAAAGAATATACCTTTTAGTGAGTGGCAAAAGAGTACGCAAACACTGGGACATACTAACGCATAGTGGAACTGACCATTGTTGGCTAGACAACATCAAAATACAACTTCTTGAATTTAAGCATTTCTTCATTATTTCTTATGTAAAGTTTATCATATAGTTAAATGTATTAATTCATTGAAGCGTCACTTATTTGATATATTAATTCAGTGTAACGTCACCCTCTCTCAATGAGATGTGGGTAAGATCTGCTGTTACTATGTTCATAGATCTGCACTTCAATTTCGGAAATAGTAGACCATCCGGGTACTTTAACAATACTTTTAATAAACTACGATTTGGGACATACTAATTCTAAGTTTGACAACTATTTGGAATGAAAAGAATGTAAATAGGGCTGCAGAGCTGGTTAAAAGGATATCTGTAAACTGTAGACCAGTTCTAGGCTTATTATATATATAAACTTATCAATAAATAATTTTATTAATATGCAAATAACAATATACTTCTAAAGGCACTTTAGAATGGCACTTTAGACTCTAATGTCTATTCAATGCTTTACTCATCTGCAACAATAATATATATAATATATAATAAGTCTTTTTTTGGAGATTTCGTTCAGCAAAAACAAAAAATTGCTAGGAAATATATTGATTTAAAAATTGCATAGCATGTCATTAATTTGTTTAAAATTTTCCATTAATTGACCACCATAATTAAAAAGTATTAATAAAGTGTACACATTGGTTTTGCATTTTGAGATAGACAGTAAAAATTTCATCGAACTGACAGCATGTAAAACAAATGTCTAAATGTTTAGCAAATAAACAGTTTGTGTTTGTGTGTGCTCTAGGTGCAAAGTAAAGCCCATATAGAAATAATTTCTTCTGTGGAAAACCTTTACCGGCCTGCTCAAAGCCCACACTTGATCCTCATTGTAAACCTCTGGGATGGACTGGAATGCCGACTGTAAGCCAGACCTCCATTGCCCAATGCTCAGTGCATGACCTCACTGATGCTTGTGTCTTAATAGGAGCAAATTCCTACATCCATGGTGCAACAACTAGTGAAAAGCTTTCCCAGAAGTGCCGTTTGCCATGCACTTTTTTTTTAAATGTTCAATGTTCAAAAACACCACAAGAGCATTATTGAGGTCAAACACCGATGTTAGGTGAGGGGGCCTGGCTCCCTTGAGTTGAAGTCTGAGCTTAATGCTGGTCAGTTAAGTTCTTCCACACAAGGCTTAGTAAACCACTTTCTCCAGGGACAGTCGTCTGTGCACAGGGACATAGTCCTTAAACAATAAAGGATCTTCAAGTCAAGGTCTTTAAGTTCTCATAAATGTCAAGGTATCGTGTAGTGTCATCAACAGTCAAACAGAACAGAATTAATATAAAATAATTAATATAAAATCATTAATAAATCCTATATAAAATAATGAATGAACCCCATAAATCCCTTTAATTCTACCTACAACCTACCTATAACTTTCATTCAATTCAATACTCTATGATCAACAAAGCATTAATAAACATTTGAATATCTGTGAAGATGTTGATACAAAAGTGATTATTTTAGAAGCTGTCCATACACTGATTTGTGTCAATGTCTATCCAAACATACCAAATATTGTGTATATATACAGCAAATATATTAAAGTGTAGTATATACACCACGCTTTAATATATTTTTATTATTTTACATGGTTTATAAATTGCAAACTACCTACAAATACCACTAAGATGACATTAAATTACTATCTAGGTCATATAACATTTACATTAGGTTTTATAATCAAAATTGTGAGAAAAAGGTAAAGATAACAATAAAATACACAGAACAAACGTCATCCAGTGAGTGAACTGGGACCAAGTATATTTCAACATTGAAATCATTTAATGTTTTAAAGCAAATACAGTTTACTTCACTGGGTCAACACGTGAACAATATATATAGATTTTTCATATCATTACCAACCTCAGCAAACATACATTCACACAGCTGCATGAAGACAAGATCTTTCTTTTTGTTTGTTTTTTTGTTGTTTGTTTTGTTGCAGTTATGTACAAAGTCATTGTAATCCATCGCCCTGCGGCTCTATACAGAAGCCATTGACATATCAAAACCTATCTACCAAAGTCAATGTTAAAGTAGGTTTATGGCAATAAGCTATACATCTCCAGCCAACTGAGCTGTCTACTTTTGTTTCTAGTTCGCTTTGCAGTCAGAGTCCATACTTGGAGACTCCACACTGCTTCTGTTCCCTCTACGTACAGTACAGTAAACCCAGCTATAGATTCCAAGTTACATACAATATTTACAGTGGAATGTCAGGCTTTGAAGTGGGCAGTTAGAAAGACATGAGACAGTGGAATGGAAAACCAATAATCATTCTACCTATAAAAAAACTTTAAAAAGGAATAAAAAGTGACACTTTTGAACTGTCTTTAAAATTACTTTAACAAAAGATAAACAAGTGTATCGATGTACGCCCAGTGTGCTTGTGCGGGAAAGCCTTAACATCAACTGCACCACCAGACAGACTACTGTAAAAAACAGCCGATATGGGACATAAAAATTAACTATAGTTTTTTTAAATCTGACATTTAAAGCCATTATAGCTATTTGGTGGATATATAACTTGTGCTTAGCTTGACAAAATAAAAAGGTTCCTAAATGAACAAGCCCCCGGGTGCACAGGGGTCAAAACAATCTGTTGGACAGAAACAGAAATAACAAAATTGTTAATAAACTGTATAGAACAAAAGCTTGTGCTTTAGCTAAAGTGATCAGTCTCCTCAATTGCAACGGACTGATGTTGCAGCAATTTTTCAGTTTTGAGCTGGTTAAAAAATGTGTAGATGGACCAGCGACAGGCTGCTTTTATATTTTAGCTCATAAGAAGCAACGAAAATATGTGTATTCATTTAAAACACCTTTTAAAAACAGCTTCTGTAATACTTGAAGTCAAGGTGATGAGATTTGTCTCGTCTCGCGTAGATTTATGTTTATGATATGTTTATGATATTGTCATGCTACTGTCTAAAAACGATGTACAGTGATGCCAGACAGGACACAAAAAAAAGGACAGATTTCGAACATTAAAAAAGTAAAACCTTACATCTCACATCATAGGCACTGCAATTGGAATAACGTTGCACATGAATTAAGCTAAAATACAATCAAAACTAAGCAACAAATGTACAGTTTTTCATCATGTGTTCTGTTTTAGGCAAAAATCAAAAATTCAAACGTAACTTAGATAAAAATGTATTGAGACTCCCTCATTTGAATTGAGACAAACCTACATTTGAACACACATTACATACACATGCCCTACACCTTGAATATTCAGGTATTCAAATATACTATTATGATTAATTTGATAATGCTTTCAGGAGGGTACAGTTGTACTACATCTGTTTAACAAACTTTAACAAACATCTTTAAATTCACAAAACATCTTTAAATTCACATAAAACTGCATGTTTTAATGCCTCCATCTCAATGCAGGAAATGCCTGAAGTCTGCAGATTCTGTCTGGACCTGGTGAGCAACCTAAGTGGCTTTCATCTAGAGTTTCCTTGGGTCCTCCTGGATTGTCTATGTGATTATAGCGATTCAGCATCCTAATCTCTATTTCTTAACCAGAGACCTGTTTAAGGCAGGCAGGGGAATAACGTATTTTATAGGCAAGCCGTGATAAATTCCACTAATGCATTTTTAGGAGTCTGGAGGGCGTTATGGATGCAGTTAGTGAGGTTATTTGTCTGTGGAAATGAAATCGTTTTGGTGAATACTGCCCACCCTTTTACAAACGCAAACTCAAATACCCTGGTAGATCTTTTCTAGTAAAACATCAAGGCAAGCATCAAAAACAAAAATTAAAAATGAAACAAACAAAAAACACAGACACACATGCATTAAAATAAGGCTTGAATGTCTGTACATTTTGCAGCCATCCAATGTGTGCTGACTGATGTCCGTGTAACTTGATGAATTCAGACTTGATTGGAAAGCTTTATATGTTTGTGCACAGTTCTCATTTCCCCAACCATTTTCGCTGCTGTTTCATTTATTAAAATACTCATTCATATGTAGCCAACAAGTCTGCTCCTTATAGAGGATCAGGTAAAACGTTTGTAAAAGATTCCTGGCTGCAAACATACAGCAGATCCTGTGGCTTCAAACATCCAGCGGTACATAAGCAGGTGGTTTCATGTTTGTCTGCGGCACCTGTATTTTTTGGCCAATGGGAGCCAGCTGCCATGTTTACCTCAGACGTAACTCTGGCGGCAGACCTAGCACATTCCCATGGCCTTAATACTGCCTTCTCCAGGAAAACTGCATCCATCAAAAAAGGCCCTAAATGGTGCTTGTGTAATAACCTCCTTTGGAACTAAACATTATCACTAAACCTGTTCATATTTACAAGATCTTAAAAACATTTGTACCTCATAATTGACCACTTCACATCACCAACTCTAAATAACAAACACCCTGTCTTTAAAACAACAATGTATTACACAGGATTAGTCTTTTATGTCTTTTAGAGTTTAGAGGAAACGGGCTAGGGCAAAGTGTTGCTATGAAAAGTCTACACATGATGGCACATCCTGTTTGGATAGATGTAAGACTGAAGAGCTGGAGGGATTTTCTAAAAACATCAACCCCACACTTGTTCTGTGTATCTGTGTGTAGCATCAGAAGCGTTTGGGGCTGTATTATCTGTCTCTTCCCCATTTTTGCCAGCTATGCCCTTTGCTGCAATGGCATAGACTAACGCTACACGATGCTCTCGGAATTGAGATGCTGAGCCCATGTTATTTTAGGGTCTTCAAATAAATACTGGTTTTCAAGAGAAGTCAGAACCTGCATGCTTTTCTTTCCATAGTATTGAAATGCCACATTTCGGACTAATAGTTCCATGACTTTCTAAAAATGACTGTGGCAATTCATTTGCACCAGGAACTGCAAATTTGTGATGTTTTAACAATAGCGCTCATTGGACCTCTGACTTCATAATCACACAGTATCTGCAAGAATTCATAATATTTAGTTCCACATTTTTCTGGTAACCAACACTCCATATAAAAGCAAGATTGTACAAAAAACAAACAAAAATGACCAGTAAAATAAAAACATTATGATAATGAGATAAAAAGACAACAACAAAAAAACATACATCCAGTGTAAGACTTTCACAATATGATCAGCAATATTCCCTTTCCAAAACAGTTACATTTTTTTTTAAACATTTAATACATTTATAATAACAACAAAATGAGACAAAAAGGATAATAGAATGCAATTTTTTAAGCAACCTGCCTGTTCAGCCTTAGTGGATGTCGATTGGCATCAGTCCATGAGAATAACTCTTGCTGCTGTAGCAGGTTTATTTAAAGCATGTGGATATGCAATGATGTTGACATGTTGATGCTGCAAGCTATTTTTCTACAGCTGTTTATTTCGATGCGCTCTGATGGGGTGGAGGTTACTGGGTCAGGGGCTGGAATGAGGTGCAGATGGGGGTTAACATGGAAGGATGGGGTGATGGAGGTGGCTGGGTGGTGCTGGATGCAGGGGAGGACAAAAGGTTGTTGCTTTTTTCCATTTTGTTGCATGCCACTCTACACATACCACTCTTTCTTTGAAATAACAGAGCCGTCGGTTTGGGAAACCATGTCGTCTGCGATCTCAGGCTCAGGGTCGTACTGGAAAGTGAGAGTCCGTTCATCATAATCACGACTTTCACCTTCGTCTACGGTGAAGTAGGGTCTCTTCAAATCCTCAGAGTTGCCGTCAAAATCCTGATCGCCGCTCTCGAATCCGCCAGGCCCACTAATTTGAGCAGGTTTCTTTTCATCATCCGAGTCGTCTGGGTACTGTAGGTTCTTGGGCATTGGTGGATGGGCGGGCATTCCTCCAGCCTTGCTGTATCCATTTCCAAACACATGCTTTTTGGTGCTATAGTCGCCTTTGAAGGTGCGCTGCCGACGCCGCAGGAAGAAGACGAGTAATGCGATGGCGGCGACCAGCAGGACCACACCACCGACTGCACCGCCGATGGCTGCGCCAGAACTGTGCTGCTCCAACGGAATCTCACGGCCATCAGGAGACGGGAAGTTAGGGAATTCTGGGAGGGAAAAGACAGATGGAAGGGGAGAGTGTGTCAGTGCTCTGGTGGGAAGGAGGTGCATTTGTGCAGGTGCTCATTTGATGAGGAAAGGAACATAGGGTAGGAGAAACAAAAGGGAAGTCAGGAAGGAGCCCTCACCCACCACCCACCACAAACCCAATCCGTACGGACAGCTTTACATAGAAAAGCAAGCTCTGAAGCTTCACAGTCACATGCATTTTATGGATTGGAAATATAACTCAAAGAAACCAACTTGTTTTCATTTAAAATGACCCAAAACCTTTGTCAGTTTGTTAAATAAAGTGGAAACACAGCAAATTAGATTTTAAAAGCTGGACCTGCTTTTCTGCAATTCTCATTGGTCAACTTATACCTGTGACAGACCGTGTACACACAACAACAGTTGCAACAACAGGATTCACAGTGTTCTCAGCCAGAATATAAACTCTAGAGTGTAGGTGGCCTTTATCAGTTATTCACAGCAGTACTTCTTTAATCTGTGTTGAAGCTTTACTGCATTAACAGTAAAAATCAAAGCCAACATTAAAAACAATAGACAAGACCTCTCCTTTAGTCTGATTGAACTATAAAACATATATTCAACATAAAGCACAGATGGCACTTCTTTTAAGCACCTGACCTTGTCCGCGTATATTGGATGAAAAATGTAATCTCTTTCATGCTATAAAATACAATTATGTTCCTTTTTATCTAATCAATTAAATAATAGATGAAAATTCATAATGCTTCAGGGGAAAGGCAAACCAAACAAAACTGTTGAGCTTTCAAACATGCATAACCACTTTCAAAGCAGTGATGTGGTTTTTACAGTCCTGTTGGAACATGAATCCACGGCAAGGCAACTGTACTGACACCCACAATACATAGTTACAGCTGAGATGTTGGTTTACGGTTTTGTTTTCAAAGCACATAAAAGACATGCATCTGACAGACAGCAAATAGCATGCCATGTAAAAAAGCCCATGCAAAAAGTCAGTAAGCCATTTTTCTGAAGTACCCAAAGCATTGCAATAAACAAAGAGCAGTAATTATTCAAACACATAAAACAAAGCAAGACATTAACAGTCTTTTTTTTCATTGGAATCATTTACAATTGCTGGATTAACTGCTTATAATCTTACATGTTGTTTCCCAAGACATTTTCTTTGTTTGACAGCCCTTGTAACCACACCGCACAAAGCATTACAACAGACTAGCTCAAACATCTACCTATGTCTACCAGCTCTCAAAACAGTCAAGATCTACAAGCAACAAAATGTTCGACCTGTAAAGAGTTCTGTAAAGAGAAATATGGCAAAGTGAAATCTCATTGGTCGAAAATTCCAGTCCACATAACTGTATATACCATACAAAACATTCTGATTTACTGTGCATTACTGGTTGCCGGTTGCCCTTATTTACTACACTGTATGTTCGGAAATTACAACTTCTTTCAAAACCAAACAAAACATACACAACAAAAGCCAGCAAAGACTGCCAGCAAAGACTGCCAGCAAAATGGGCACTGCACACATACTGTGCACATACATGCACTACAGCTTTCTAATAACTGATAACTAAACTAAACAGTAGACACTGGACTCCCAGTGTCATATTTTCCTTCTGAAGTCTATGCCATTTACATGTGCTAATAGAATATGCCTGTTAAAAAGGTCATCCGCTGCATTGTGAAGACTCCTGACCGCCGGATGCGACAGTGACTTATTGAATATAGGCGGTAATAAGACAGTCAGGGTGAGCTGCATTTGACATATTCCAGCTCTTTAATGAGCTTCCGTTCTGGACCTGGAGAAGTACCGTCTGGTACCGCACCACACACACACTGTGACTGTCAGACACTTGTTATTGACACGCTCAGAAATCCTGTGAAGGATTACAGTCATAACAGGCAAAAACCTCAAGGGATTCAATCCGTTTTGTGACTTAATCTAAAAAAATTAAGTTAAATGCTACAAGGAAAAAGAACAAGGCGTTTGGGAATGTGCATACACAAAAACACAAAAGACTAAAACATATTCGCAGCAAGCATGTGAACGCAAACCTTTCTAGCAACATGAGCCCAATTTCACACTTCGCTGGGTTACGAAATGTGCCAAAGCACAATTTGCACATCTTTCATTTCTACAGTTATAGAAACGGTAGCAGTATAACAGACGTTAACTGAAACCTACTCCTAGGGTCTGTTTTTTTCAGTTAAGGTCAACAAGTTTCATGGAAAAGCAACAGTTTAAAGAAAATCTTGCTGAGCAAGTTGGATCTTAAACATGTTAAAGCTACCTGCATGCTACCAACCTGTTTAACGACAAACATTTTTGAAGCCAGAATAACAACCCCATTGTAATCCCATTGTAACAGCACAAACAGTTGTGTCTGTGTTTGTGCACTTGTAGTCTTTTCAAACTGCCAGTGATTTTGCTGCTGGTAAGAAAGCCACTTTTATAATTAGCTATGACAAAAAAGCAGAAGAAAGAAGGAAAATGCCAAACTGCCCATCATGCATATTGGGTTTTTAAATTAATTCAATTTCCTGTTTTCCAATATTAAATCATTATTTTACATTTTAAAGAACCGCCCATTAATATTAATGACAAATGCTTAAGCTAACTGGGTGCTGTTCCTCTGCATGAAGGGTCAAAGGAACAATTTGCCTTTAGAAGTCTTCCACTCAAGTTGAATTACTGTGACACTCCATAGCTAAAGTCACTCAACCAGAGGAACCCATTTATGTACACTCTACCATTTCTCCTTGCTCTCTGTTTTCTATTCTGCATTTACTCAGAGAGCGTCCACACAGTGGTTTGGCCACCGGTGGTGTGGACACTCTCTCAGCCATCAGCTCTAGAGTCTTAATCTGGCCTTTAATGGGATTAGACAAACTGGGGGCTTCATTATACAGGGAGAGAGAAAATCCACAGGACTAGAGGAGTTGAAAGCAACAGATCTACTTTTTTAATTCGTTCCTCTTTCCTCCTTCGCACCTTCTGTCAGTATCTCCTCAGTTCTCTCTCCATCACTCTAATTGGTTAACTTGTTTTGTCCCCATTGGTCTTTATCCCTAGTTCTTTTCCAGCTGAAGGCATGTGTTTATACTGCTACCATATTTATAGTACAGTGTAACGAGCCTCAATCAGATAGATGAATTAATACTGCAAAATGACAACCATGAAAATTTATAGCATTATTTTTTTAAACTGAAGGTCTGTTATGAGGCCAGTATAGATAAGTAATTTGTTCTGATTAGGTGGATTAACAAATCACTGCATCACGCCCCAAAAATGCTTTTTTAAAATAGTATAGTAATAGTAACGCTTGTAGCAAGAACCAATACATTTAAAGATTTCTTAACTGTAAATGGCTTTATCAGGCTCACAAGGGCTCTCAAATAATCAAAGGTTTTGAAGGAGATAGATGAGGCCCTTGAGGACATGATTGGACTTTATAATCAATTGCAGGATTTGCCTTATTCTCAAAGTCCTGAGGCATCATTGGAAGAAAAAGATAATCCCCCCCAGGTCTCTATCTCACCAAACCAAAATCCATCCTCGACAAATCATTTGGTGCTAAATGGCTAATAGTGATTTTGTAACATTGAGCCACTCCTCATTTAAAAACATGCCTAACAAAAACTGCTTCCTCAAAGAACTGTTTCTTTAGAAGAAAAATGCACAAACATCCGTGTGGGTGGACCTGTTCTTAATCACGCAGGAGTAATCACATTAACATAACACTAATAATTCAGCAAAGACTGGCTGCCTTTCTTTACTGGATGGCAGAGGCTCGGTGAGGTGACAGACACGAATCGTAGCTACAGGGGGAGGGGGGCGGTGTGGAATCTCAGACCTCAATGCCATGTCGCCAGTGGCTACACCTGCCAGGAGAAAGATAAAACCTCACTTGCAGTGTGTCTCCAAATGCACTGATACCATTAGAGCTGACAAAAGAGGCCGCCTTTTAACAAGCCTCTGGGAATATGCAGATAGTGCAGTAACCTTGAGTTATGATGGACAAACAGTCCCCTGGTGAGATTAACTGGTCGAAGCACCATGAAAGACCGTAATTCAATCAAGCAGCATGGATTTATAACGTGTGACATGCATCATCACCATTTTTAAATATGCCTGCCAGAACATTTTCTGTTTGACTAATCTGTTTTCGTTTTATTTATTTTTTTTGTTAGTCGTTTGAATTATTTACTGGTTTTAAAGACCCCATGAAATCAGAAATTTAGTTCTGAGGCTTTTAGGCTAGTCCAGGTCTTATTCTAGTATATTCCCAAAGGTTTGCTTTTAACAGATATACACATTTTTTTCCTCTGTGAAAACTCTATATGCACTCCCTCTGATATGCACTTAGGGGCATATCCACGTTTTTGTCCAATTAAAAGCTCTATAGAATAAGGATGCTCCTCCCCTAATAACACTGTTGCTTCAGATTATAAATATAAAAATACTCATTATTCACGCCTGTTATAAAAACTAAAGACTATTGTTTTTTAATTGTGTATTAGCTTTACAAAAGGGAGAATTGTTAAGTAATACATTTACCCTATAAAGAAATAATGTGCTTGTCAACAATTTACTGAATCTTTAAAGTGTTAAGACATTTTAGTCTACAGCTAGCATTTTCATTTATTATACTCATGAGCAGAGCATATACTGCATGTGAATGTACATAATCTATTATGACAATCACTAGCAGAGATACAAAGTCTAACGGGTTCTTTAAGAACCATGGCTGTAACATGTAAATGAAACTGAATACACAAATGCTAAATTCATGCTACTAAAGTGATTTGTTTAGGCCTGTTGACAGGCCTGTTTATAATGAACATGTATTTATGAGACTGTCAATAGCATATAGAATAAAAAGAGAACTTTCAGTCAAACATTAAACGGCTGTCGTCACTGTAATACATCTAAATTAGCTTATGAGCTGTACCACTTATCTTACATGAGACTGACAACACATCTGAATTTAGCTCTCACCAGCTACTGTCGAATGTATGTGAGGCAGACAGCATTGTAAGATATGCGGGTATGTACGACTGAGCATGTGCGTGAACGAAAATACTCTTGGGGGAGAGAAGAGGTATATAATACTATTGCCGTATACCAAGCAGGGGTAGACTTAACAAGGCTGTGAAATCTCTGGGCCCCTCCGCCCACTTTCAAGCTCCCAATTATGGTGTTTTAAGTGTTCATATATTTAATATTTATCATAACTTTATATCATTAGTGCCACTTGCTAAGGTAAGCATCACTATTACTGTTCTTCTGCTCATTCTAAAGGTTATGCATTTAAAAAATCCCCCAACTCAAAGCATTAAACTCTCCGGCACTGTTTGCACTACAGACATGAATTTTCACATAATAACACATATGAAGGATTAAAGGAGGGACCCAGGTTACATCTTAAAATCAGAATTATACAGAGATCTGGGATGAACATTTTTTACTTAAGGACACAGCTTGAAGTTTGAAGTTAAAGAAATTATATAAAAAATGTAAATGTATCTACAGAGTAACTTCTGTTTGAAGTTGATGGTTTGGTGCTATTTGATGTGCATTGACATGTCTAAACATGCAGCAGTAAAGAAAGGGAGGCCATTCTTACTGTCCAAAAGAGGCAGAAAGACTATGTGCAAGCAAATAAACAATGGAATCAAGTAGCAAAAGATGGAGAGAGAAGAGTGAGTGAGCCAAAAACATGATGGAGAGGTTAAGTTAGGGAGGTGGAATAACTGGGGAGGAAGTGTTTACTCAGTAATTTAGTGAGAGAGCAAGAGAGAAGGAGAGAGAGAAAGAAAGAGACAGAGAGAGAGATTTTTTGCCCTCCTGCCTGGATTTCCAACGGTTGTGAAGTCATGGAAATGTTATGCTGCCACAAAGAATATATCCTCATCAGCAAAGCTGATCTCAACAAGCAAAGCCACATAAAGGCTTCCACTCTCCCCACTTACCATCTGCACACATCCCATCATTTCATGTTTCTGCTCCTAACAGGTCTTTACACTTAAGCCAATTAAGGCTTAAAGAAATATACGAGTTAAGATCGGTTGCCAAGTTAACGTCAGTTCCTGCAGAAAATAATTTCAACTCATCCCTAGTTTGTAAAAACACACAAATGTGTTGGCAATTACATACAATAGCTACAGTTGACAATGTTATTCCGGTTGCATTCTTTATTATGAGGTAAAAAAAAGTTTACAATACAGATTTCCAAGGAGGATATAAAACGAAATTAAATAGATTATTAAGTGCATTGAATACAGGTTAAGGTCTATCAACAGTATTTGTGACAGACTAAAAATAACTACACGTTTTTTTTTTTTAGATATCTCTCAATTTAGAATTTTTTTTAAAAAAGATCTATAATACACACATATACAGATACACTTTTTATAAATTGATGAGTACCTTGAAATGATTTCTTGTAGTAATTGTCGGTCTGTCACAGATGCCATTAATAGACTTTAACTTCTATTTAACACTTAATATTCCTTAAAATGTCACTTACGTAATCTCAACCTTTAAATGTAAAACTGCTATAAAAGTGAGAACTGGAAAGATCTCGGAAAGATGAGACATTCAACGCTCTGACCCGAGCTCGTGATGACACCTGCTTAGAGATTCTCCTCTGAGAGCTGGGTTAGATTTTTAGACATCCTACCCAAGGGCTGGGCTCTCATTCAGTCACGGCATCAAAACAATCTCACTTTCTGATAAATAACTGAACGACTGAGCTTTTTTAATGGCACTTGCAGAACACGCTAAAAGTCTGGCTTTGTGATGCAAAGTTGACATGCATATCTTGACCCAAAACGAATTAATAATGATTTTAGCAGATGAGCTATGCTATTTGTCAAATGCAAACATGCCCTTTTTATCTGTCTGTCAGCATCAGCTGGTGTGAAGAGAGGAGGAGGAGCTTGTTTTCCAGTAGTTTTGAACTTGGGTTTGCACTGAATGGCATACTAACATACT
>JAZGTK010014186.1:0-13883 GCA_036877625.1 Ambastaia sidthimunki
CCTTTAAATTTTACAAGCTACATGAGCTTGAATGTCACATTAATGCATAGTGCTTTCATCAGTTTCTAAGTGTAAACCTTTGTGAATCATTTGTGCTAATCAGAAAGATTATGTTTAAAAATACTTCACCAGAGTGTCTAAACCATAAGTGAGTGAAAATCTCCTCCATTCTGTGTTCAAAGCGATGAGCTGCCAATAGCAGACACAATTTATACTCTGAAAAGTGGGCAAGTTGGCCAATCCAATCTCCATTAGGTAATTCAGCAGTTTGTAAAGCTGTTTAAATGTGATGTCAATAGTGATTGCGCAATTAAAGGCTTTTATTGATGCCCCATTAAATTACCCTTTAGAGGGACATGTTATAAACTCCAGACCTTCCATCTCAGAGAAAGCGTAAGCCCGAAAAAAAAAAAACTAAATAAGCTAGAGTAATAAACAATAAAGTATTTACATCTTAGAAAAAGTGACTAATTTGGAACAAGGGTATACCTCATATTTTGGGGAACCATAAAGCGTGCGATGCACCTCTTCATCCTAGTGGTAACATAACACACGTTTGTTTTGGGTTGAAATAGTACAAGACAGACAATGATGATGTTATTTTGAGGAAAATTAAGCTCTTTAACACACACTCTCTTTATTTAGCCTATTATGTGTTTATACTTTTTTTTTTTTATCTTTGTAGGGCTCTGTCACTTAGAAAGTGTAAATATGATTTACAAAGGGCTGGAGATTTACATAAGTCATTAAATATTTTACAGTACCCCGGCTAAAAATTTTAGATTTTAAGAACTTAAACGTTTAACGTTAAAAATGTTTTTTGATAGTTCGTTTAAAACATCCAATTTTTTTGGACATTGTTTTGGTCATTAGAATGTTATTCAAACCAAACTGTTTTTTAAATTCTTTTAAAATGATTCCACTTACAACTCGGGAATAATGTTTTTGATATATATGATCTGTAATGTTAAAAAGTTCTACTGTTTTGATAACTTTAAGAGAACTTTTAGAGAGCATTAGCCAACATTCTGAGAACCTTCCCTGTTCCCTGTTGGGAACATAAATGCGATCATTTTTCATTTCTCAGTTTTGCGATTGTACTATAAAGCTCCATTCTAAAATGTTGAAAACAAATGTCAAAACCTGCTTTTGTGTCAACCACTGTGTCTTCGGTCCAGTGTGCACACAAATCAATAAACTTGATTGTAATTCTGTGTAAATGTATTTACGCTGTCAGAAAGAATGAGCAAAATTTGTACCTTTAGCCTGTAACTAGGGCAGTACTTTCAGTAAAAACCATTCATTTTGCTATTGGCTTCTCTTCAAAGAATTTGTGAGATGGTGCCTTAGTATTTCACCAAAAGGAGGTGGAAGCAGCATACCAGTGCTATCTCCCTTTTAGGTCAACCAGCAATCTTTCAGAGCACACCTTGCCTATGTTTATTTGTTGTATATTTGTCTTTAATAGGCTTATTTTATTTAAGGCTGTAGTTAATAACTTGTGTGTTTGTGCATAAGACATCCATTATCACTTTTCCATAATCCTAACACTGTGGTTAACACCTAACACAATGTTCTATATTCAAAACACAAATACGCACTCTAAAAAAAAGCTGTTGCATAAATGAATACTGTGGTGGACAAGGGCTGAATCAGACACACCAAAACATACAGACATTTAGCTTGTGAATCAGAGTCTTGAGTGTGTGTGTGCGTATCAGCAGATCTTTAGTTTCAGCCCCAGGAGTGGCATCCTTCCACATCCCAGTCTGTCCTTCGACCAGTGTGCACAAGGGTCGCCGTGACGACCAGGCTCCAGTTGCCATGGAGACGGACAGATGACCCCACCCGGCCCCCATGCTCTCTTGGGTTACAGCAAGGCATGACCCAATGCCTGCCATAAGGTCATGAGCCACCCGTTCCCTCCGGTAGCCTGGAACCGGCCAAATATCTGCCTTTTTTGCCTGCCAATCCCCTCTGTTCCACAAATGACTCCATGTTTCAGATTTATCACTGAAAAGCAAAGCCCTTCTTTAAAGGTCAGCCCTCTAAAAGCAGCCAGATCAATGGGACTATTCCTGCAGGTGTGGTCATGTAGGCACTGAAGACAGTGTGTATGTGTGAGTATGTGTAGTTGCTGTCTGTTTAGTGTTACGTTTTTTATGGTGGATAAATGTTGATGTGTCTTGAGGTGCTGTATCTTCATAATCTGCCTGACCTCTTTATCCAACAACCGACTGTCTGCGTGGCCTCATGCTGGACCCTGCCTCCAATAATATAATAAATATTTTACAATGTCATTAGCTCATCAAATTTATGTATATTATCTCCAATCCTCTGGGTTTGTCCAGTGGGCTCAACAAGAGTTATTTTTCAGATGATCAATAAGTGAATTGCTTTTACTTTGGCACAGTCACGGGTGACATCTGTTCAGAAAAACCTCACACTTGTCACATTACTGAGACAACAGTACTTAAATTTCACCAGCCATTTACAATTACAAGAAGAGTTTCTCCATTCTTTCGGATTAAAACATGTAGCATCCAGGCAGTGTCAAGAGAAAAGCCCCATAAACCAAAATATGTTCTAAGAATGTTTTCTCAACATTACAACAATATTAATATTAATTTAAAAAGCATTTGTAAGTGGGAAGTGGAAACATTCAACCATCCGTATGCCTTTATACATATACAGTATATGTATACGTTTGTACATAATAACTTCAAAAAATTCTAATCAGTTATGAATAACAACTTAAATTTTGGCTTTAGAATATAGTGTTTGACTGCTGTTTCTTTATGGAAAAGAGCATCATTTAGTTATATTGGTAGAGAGAAAATCAGACATGTTTTGGAATTACATGTAATTCCTGTTTGGACTTACAGGAATAGTTTACCAAACATGTTGTTTGGTAAACTATTACTTTAACATGTATGTGTTTGTGTGCATGTGTTGAGAGGGAACGTAGAGTGTGTATCCCCCTATATGATGCATGTACGTTGCACCCTTAGGAGTTACTTGATATGTAGTCACACTTTAATCTTAAATATTGTGTTCCTATAGCTCAACTGGTAGAGCATTGCGTTAGCAACGCAAAGGTTGTGGGTTCGATCCCAGGGAATACAGGTACTATTAAAAATGTGTACCTTGAATTCACTGTCAAGATTCATCTGCCAAATGAATAAATGTAATGTAAATGCAAATACACTGAAGGTAAAGAAAGCCTGCTGCATTACGCTAGAGCCACATGTCCCAATGTTCCCATAGCATTCCTAGACAGGATCACAAAGGACAGATAGAGTCCTGAGTAGGAATTTGGATTCAGAAGTCTTTCTAATTGAATTTTCTGTCCAAATATTCAGAGATTTGCTCTCTTTTTCTCTTGATCTATCTTTCTAGATGTCTCAGACATGATCACAATCCCATAACGATGCGGTTAATTCAGTATGAACACAGTCGGTTTGTTTCACAGTGTCTTTTTAAAATTGTCAACAAAACAGTCAATATCTATTTGTGCTATTTGTCACGGACGAGCCAGGCTCTCTCACCTCACAACCACAGGGCACACCTGAGTACTGATTATACACACCTGCACATCATCAAGCATCACACTACTTAAGCACACGCCTCACCCGCACACACTGTCTGATCTCACTTTAAGCAATGGACTCATGAACGCCACACGGCAACCTTCTCGTGATTTCCCCTGCATTGATTCCTCTCCAGTTCCGTGGAATATACTCTCGCCCCAGCTACTAACCTGCTCCAAGAACAGTCATCCACTCACCCGCTCCACTGACTCACCTGAACCCCCACACACATCACAGAGGCTTGTGCAGCATTCCAATCTCCACTCAGCATCCACGGTCTCCAAACCTATAAATATAATGGACATTATCATTCATTCTATTGCATTACGCCAATTGTAAATCATCATTTTAATACCATAACCCCCACCTGTTTCCTGGAACTCACCTGCTTAATAAACCTGTTGAAAACTTTGTCTGAGTCATTCTGTTACACTATTGTACTATTGTGCTATTTTATGGAACATATCACAGAATTCATTTTTTTATATCTGAAGGGACAAATTAATGCTTAAAGAATGTAAAAAGAATCTAAAGCATTTACAAAACCAATTGAAGATCTTCATTGCCTGACAATATATCTTCTATAGATTTCATTATGTATCATCTATAGGGCAGAAAACAGATCCCTAGGTCAACATACATCTTCATAAAGTAAATGTTTATTGACTATATGTTTTAATTAGACCTTTTCCATTACAATTTCAGTCTTATACATGTCAGTGTGTAAAGCTACAGACCTTATCCACACAGAGTTCAACTAGAGTTTAAAGAGAAGCAGCGCATACTACACTAACACAATAACACAAACACACACAACAAAATCACATCATGCAGAAGGGCTGAGTAGATGCCAATTGAAATCATGTTATTTAAGGACAAAAAGTCGGTCTGTTTGTCTCTGTAAAGCTAAAATCTCTCTGATCATTAGATGCAAATAAAGAGAAACTGCAAACAGAAAACCATCTCTCGGGCTGTTTCTCTCAACAGAATTAGAGACATTCAGTTAGAACAGAATTTTCCAATGCTCTTATGAATTTAAAGGAGAACGTTGCAATTTTGCAAAGTTGCAGTGGCATAAATAAGTAAACCATTTGTTATATGGTGTCTTGTTGTGTGTTTAAACACTGATTCTTTGGTGATTTTAATGGTACCTTGTGGGTCACATGACTTGTATGAAAAGTATGTGACCTGCTCACGGCAAACTTTGCTTATAAACACTGAACATTCAGTTCTGGGCAAAAGTTAAGAGTCTAGGAGATGTATGAATCTGTTGTCCTGACAATGTGAAATGATCTATAAGAACATGCCCTTTATTGGTGTATAAATATAAGTCTATTTCAGGCTTTTAAATAGGCCTATATTAGAATGCATGTAAATGAATATGTCACATGTTAAATGGAAGGTTCAAATACTGATCACTGGGATTAAAAAACATGTATCCCTGCATATTCATTTAGAGCCCTGCGTTTTGAGTTTGTCCATGCTAAAGGAGTGTATGTCTTCACAAACAGGCTGAAATGTGTGTGACTAATTCACAATAATGCATTCAATAGAGTGGTCTCTCCCACTGCGTTCTGAGGGCCTGCTGCCCCTACCTCACATGTTTAAGAGTCAAACATCAGCTTCCTTTAAAAGACCCTGTAAAATCAACAATTACCAAAACAATGTGCCACTTGCTGCAGCCAATGCACTGGCCTGTTATCACTGAAACATGCTATATGTTTTTGGGTATTTTTGAAGTTTTTATGGAAATATCTGTGTGTTAAAGCAATATAGCACAGTGTGTTTCATTGTTCAGTGTGATTCACTGATTTTGTCACAGTTAGTGTTCAGGAAAACTTTTAGTGGGAACATTTCTACATACATTTATAAATAGAATAGATGGTATGCTGCAACTAATGCATTATATAGATTCAGTGTTGCCAAATGCAAAGTAGTCAAAGTCTGCTTGAAAAATCGCTAAATGTCACCAGATGACATCACATGCTAATTCGCATAGTCATGACGTCATCATACCACAGTTTAATTCTATTCATTTTTTTTTTATTATTAGCGTATAATATGTTTATGAGTATAATAATGTTAGCGCATCTAAAAGTAAATCTAGTGACAAAATCACTGTAAATTCTATCCCCTAGCACTTACCCTACCCCACACAGAAAACATTTTCTAATGAACAAAAATGACAGTTCAGTATGTTTTTTAAGTGTTTTAGTTTATGAGGACACATGATGTGTCTCCATAAACCATGTTTAACATTGTCATTATAAAATTTTTTATCCTCGCAAATCACATATTCCAACCACGCATACACGCACACACACGCGCACAAACACACACACACACACACACACACACACACACACACACACACACACACACACACACACACACACACACACACACACACACACTAGACTCTAGAAAAACACACAGTTCTGTATGTGTCTCTCTTAATCTGATCTTAATTACAGCCGTGTGGTGGTGATTCGTTAACCCACATTTAATATGGCCAATAAAATAACAGCTAATTGGCAATCTGCTTAATTAAAAGCAGTCTTTGTTGTCACTGTTATTAAGACAAATTAAATAGTCAGTTTACACTAATGAGAGATTATCTGATTAGAAGCTGCTATATATAACAAGTCAACTAATGATAGTAGAGGAAGACAAAACTGTGTGTCAGGAAGTGGTGTGTGTTAACACACGCACGCACACGCGCACACGCACACACACACACACACACACACACAGAGAGGTGAACTGAGAGTAGTGCAACTTTTGTGTGTGACATTTTAGTCACACTTCTTCACACATTACCTGCAATTACCTTGCATCTTTGCCAAACTAAATGTGCTGGTATAGCGCACATATGCATATTTAAATAAAGAAGTTTTTACGTGTTTCACTTTTGACACAAATGGTTTTAACACTTCAGGCCTTGCTCTACAATATCATATATATGTATTTATCTATTCATTCAGCTTTTTTATATTTGAGCAAGTCATTTAAACTACTGTCCAGCTAACAGGGAACATTCTCAGAACATTCTCTAAAAGTTCTCCCAAAGTTATCAAAAACATTCTTGTAGTAACATAAGCAGAACTTTCGTAACATATATCATATATATCAAAAACATTCTTCCTAAGTTGTCAGTGGAATGTTTTAAAAATGTTACAGAATTAAAAAAATGGATTGAACTATGTTCTTATAACCAACCAAGAACATTAATACTACGTTTAGAAAACTGGACTTTTTAATGTTTTTGTTATTTAATGTAAATTGTTATAAATTGTAATGTAAATTGTAATAAATGTAAATGTCTGCATCACAGGACATGGGTTTATAATACAGGTCAAATACAGCTCTGTAAATTTGAGCGTAATTGTGTGCAAGAAATCTAACATAGCTGAATGCTTGATATCGACCCTAAATCGATTACATACTGTCAGGCATTCACCACATCCACCTCAGTCCTCAGGACCCCAATCCACACGCTCAGCATCTCCTGATTACTAATTACATAGCTCCGCCCCTTCCCGTTGTATTTAAGGACTTCCCAGCTCACTTCTCATTGTCTGATCTACCGTTCACTACTCTGGACTCAGACCTTTCTCCACGATCTCACTGGACTGCCTGTTTCTCTGGAAGCTTTTTGCATCTATCTCCTGTTGTGCATCTCCATCTGTGTTAATAAATCTACACTGGTTGATTATACATTTATGTTTGGTTTTCCCTCCATACCATCAGCGTGACACATACAGTATAGGAGTAGATAAATTAGTGAGCTTTTTGGTTCAAAAGATACTTTAATTTTATATTGATACTATTTTGTTAACTGCATATTTTGGATGACCTTTTGACCTTTTGTAAACTTTTGTTGCAAAAAAAAAGACTTTGCACATTTGTTTTGCAAAGACAGATTTGTGCATGTATATGTAGAGGTGTGTGTGTGTGTGTGGGACATATTGACTGGCTTAACGCTTGCCTTTGATATACTGAGCTGCTGCTTTGATCAAACTTTCATCAAAAAGCTTTAAACCCTTCCAACAATCAGAGCTGCTAAATATTGACCCTCACTATGTACTTTAAAGGGGCAGACAGACTCATATACTAATACAAGCACACACACAGATTTCACACAAAAGGGTTTCCTTTTACAGACCCCCATATATAAACATGCATATAAAATGGCTTTTGATATATTTATCACTATATATATATATATATATATATTAGTTTAGTAATAAACAAAACTACTGAGAATCCAAGTATGTTTTAAATGATCCTTTCCCCAAAGTGGTGAAACTTTGCTTACCAGCACTGAATCAAGATCACTTCAGCCCTGCCAAGCCTGCAAAGTTTTGATAACCATTTTCTAAGTTCCTGTCTGAGAGCTGGAGAGATAGTATAGAGTAATAGAGAGAGAGTGAGAGAAGCTAAAGTCTAGAAAGCTTAACTCCAACTGAAATGCAGTCTCAAAGTCATTTCAGGTATCGTCATTTTACAAGGTTCTGACAATCTTTAAATGAGATTCTTTGTTAATTATGTTTTATAGTAACTTAAGTATGGTCATCAGGGAAAAGTATGGTTATGATATGTATACTAAGTTTTTATATACATAATGCACAGCCTAATAGGTTGGAAAATATATATCCATGTGTAAATTGCATTACATTTTTTTGTCAAAATGTGAGCGATGCTTGCTCATGCAAACCTCTGCACCATAATACTGGATGTTGTGGGGGTTGTCAGAGTGTTGCTTTGCAGGTACTAGAGTGTTCTGGGTGGTTGCTAGCAAGCCAAAGTTAAAAGAGACCCCCAGTCTCTGTAATGTTCTTATCTTTTCATATTGCTCTGGTGCTTCCTGTATGTGATGTACAGTATGAGGTGTCATTCATGTCCATAATATAAAGAGATATGCATAATGAGTTCAACACCGAAGTTTAATAGCCACCTTAGGACTCTGGGTTTGTTTAAATCCCTGATCTTTAAGGTAGAGTAGGCAAGCTAGCTTCTAAAGCATCAGAAAGCATAATTCTAGTACTCTCAATCTCCTTTCAGACAACAATATATATATTTATATAGATCTAGACCAATTTATTTAGTGATTGCTGTCAGGATGTGTAAATAAAATCACCTACTCTACCTTTAAGTATGTGCAATAGTACTAGATAAATTGCCAGAACAGCGAAGAAAAAATAGTGATGATTGCCTTAGCAAGGGATCAGAAGTGTCATAATATGCAATGTGGGACTGATCAAAATGCTGACTACAATAATTCTCATTTCACATATCAATCACAATATGTCTTATTTACTTTGACTTTTACACCCTGATACATATCATATATTTTTCTTCAGACATTCTGAATTATTCTAATTGCGCACAGTGTTCAGCAGTGGACTCTGTCTTCAGTATCCCGTTTCAGCTCTTCAAAGCTAAGCAATGTTAGACAAAAGCGGGCGGCATTTTTGTTACAAAAGATTTATTTTGCTCTGGAAGTCACGTGGTCTAAATATTGTAATTGACCCCTGGTGTATTGATTTTCCGGGGTGCCTTGGAGCACGTCAGGCTGCTTCCTGTGATATAATAGCCTTAAGAACTCAGAGACCTGGCGATACATCATCATCTGGGGGGAGGATGATGAGGACCAGAGGGGCATTTCTCCAAACAAGGGAAAAAAGACTTGTCATTTTAGTAATATCATGTATTTATATCCGTTAACCTAAAATAAAAATGTTTATTTCCATGCACACACAATATTTAAAGTGAGAGAAAAAGAGATAATTATCAGATTATGAGTTTTTCTTATGAGGCATCTCAAACTCAAGTAAAATATAAAGTTTTTAGCATGATTGGTTAGAATAAATACTAAAATCTGTAATTTTGTAGCATTCCTTTATTATGTAAGCGTTCCTTATTCCTTATCAATTGTTCCTTATTCATTATCAGTCACATAAAAAAACTGTACCTATAACCAGTTATTTATAAGCGCTCACCATAATTACAGTAATGGCCATGTATATAGCTACAAGCTAACAGCTAAAAGGTTTGGTGTTAATTGTCTCTATTGGCCTTCTTATTTTCTGGGTGTATGATTCGTCAGCGTAAGATATATCTGCATGCTCACACACAGTACTGCAGGACATTGTGATGTGTCTTAGGCTTTTTTTCTGATGAAAACACAACTGCTTTGTGCAGGAAGATGCTGGAAATGGACACACACACACACACACTCACACACAGGCTTCTTGGAACCAGCTGAGGCTAGTTCAAGATCAATATTCCCCTCCCAGCCCAGCACCATTTAAAGAACCTAATTCAGAAATCCACCTTTCAGCACATACAAGCACTATTCTGCCATTTTGCTCTTGTTCAGAGCTGTGTATTTTAGGTTGTTTTGGGTTGCGGACATGCTGACAGATTTAGCTCTCAAAACAAGCTAGAGAAGATAAACATGAGGAAATAAACTTATATTATTTAAGATTATCGCAAGCTTGGATGCAGTGTTGTTTTGGTCCATCATGACAATGCTATCTAAATGCAAAATGTGTTTGAGTGAAAGAAAATGTGAAAATAAAATGTTAAGTTTCTAGATTCCATGATTTAATAGATTAATGGCTGAATTACATTATAACATTATACATTATAACTTTTAAAATCTGAACAGATTATAAAAAATACTAGGTTTCACACACTTAAACAAATGGATCATGTAAATGGCTACTAAAGAAAACTAGACATTACGCACCAAACAACTAAGGATCACACGATACTACTACTACACAACAGTCCATTCTGTCTGAACATCATACAAAAAATGTTAATAGCTTCCTGTTTTTACTAGTAGACACATAATAAAGAAAACAAACAAACAAACAAGCAAGCAGACAGACAAACATAGATGAACATGCTGGCTGCCACTGTTGCTGCTGCTCAAATCACAAAAGAAAGAAAGCCAGTGTAACCAGCGGCTTCTATAGCAGAGGTCTTCAATCCATGTTCCTGAAAGTCAACAGACCTGCAGAGTTTAGCACCAGTTTACTTCTACTCCCCTGATCAGCTGATTCAGGTGCTTCATTAGGGTAGAAGGTAAACTCTACAGGTTTGTGGTCCTTGTTGGAGACCTCTGCTTTATAGATACTCTGTTAAGATTCAATGTTAGGTATTTTGCCAGCGAGCTAACAAATCCTAATAACTACCTAGAATAATTTTTATTTCACAGCTAAATTAGCTTTTCCTTCATTACACTTCATTTTCGTTCACGTTTCCATTTATTGAGCTTCACAGACTCACACACTCAGTTTCCATTGACATTATAGATTTCCTCTATACTGTATCAAACACAGTTGATATACTCTGACTAAATGAATCATAGTCTGAGGGTGAGAAATCAGAGTCTGTACCAATCATATTCTCTGACTAGTCCAGAATCTGCAGACTGGAGCACTCTGCCTCATTGGAAATCACTGGTGTTAAAGTCAACCAGGCTTTAACTAAGACTCTTGCTTCTAGTAGTTTTCGCTTGACTTAAAGAGCCCAGCAATCCCCCTAATCTCTCTAATGTGTCTCCTTAAGAGGTCTTTAATCATAAGTCCACAGTCAGTGATGTTAATGTGAAAATGTTTATGAAACATTTCTTATCAAATTCAGAACCAAGTGATCCCAACTGTGATATCCACTTCATACTCTATATTTTGTCTACAATTGTGTTTGTTTTTATTTCTCAATATAAAACACCCAAGGCCTGGAGGTTGATACTTAAAAAGACATAGCTGAAAAGTTACTCCTCTTTGAACTGTTAAATGTTTCTATGTAAGACTGACAAAATGACTGACACAATTAAATTCGGTCAAGACACACTCACTAAACATATTTTACATTAAAATTTAATAAAAATAGAAAGACATTTTAAACCACCTCAATAATTTCCACTAAATGCTAAAACCACACACACACACACACACACACACACACACACACACACACACACAGACACACACACACAGACACACACACACACACCTTCCTCCTTTGTTACTTCTGGATCAATCTTTGTATTTGGAGGCCACCTGCGCTCTCTAAGAACAGCCATACTTGAAGGCCACTGTGTCTTGTCACACTCACACACACACACAGTGACGGACGTGTGGAGGATGCTCTGTTCATCCTTTTGTTTCTTTCAGCTGACCGCCCCACCCTCTTGTTCTCCTCCTTACAAACCCCCACCTCTTCTCCTCTCCTGGCTTTTTTGCAAGGCCTTATGGGATCTGTCTCTATCTCTCTGATGACCGCTATGGGCTGGAAGAGGTCTAGCCCCCTCGGCCTCTATCACTATCCATGTTTTATTATCCACACTATTCTTTTAGTGGGGTTTCATAAGAAAGACATCACTATCTCTATTGCTCATACAACTAAAAACTAAACAAACTCATAAACTTAAAATACAGCTAAACTCATAAACTCTGTTTTAAGTTTTGCCATATATCCCTTTCTGCTATGGACATGAATGATATATCAAATTGTGTAGCTTGAGGAGAGGTGTGCTCTGTTCTTTTAAATGATCAGACTTGCAGTGTCAGACAGGTGAAAAAAACCTATTGACTTGCAAAGAAAGAAGGACCCAAGGCATATATTGGGAATACCACAAAAAAATAGTTGTTTTTTTTTACTTAGGCAAGTAAAAGTTCTATGTAAAGTATTTTCAATAGAACAGCCTGATCACAAGTAATCACTCAAAACACCCTGAAACCACCCTGAACACTCCCGTTTGTAAGAATGGTTGTATAATTGTGTGTGTGTGTTTGAAACAGGTTGTCTGGCTCTGAGAATAAGAGGAGAGCTCCCTCTAGCCATAGTACACACACACAGCAGGAGTCTTACATTAGCGCTACACAATCAATAAACCACACACACCCTGGTTATTTTCTCACATTTACTCTTTAACACACACACACCCCTGAAAAAAAAATTCACATTTATGGCATTAGACACCTATGTTTAAGAAAACACACATTACAGTCTCACACAGACAGAAGTTTAAATATTGTCAAAAGTCTGGTTCACTTTCATTATCTCATGGTTTCAGAAATAATCTAATCTAATCTAATCCAGTGCTTCCTAACACCACAATGTCTGGAATAATCAACCTGTAAGGAAACTATTCACAGTTTACCACAGGGATAGTTGACCTAAAATGGTTTATAATACAATAATTGACAGAATGTAAAAGCTAATTTGAATAATTTTGACTAAATAATTAAATAGCCATTTAGCAGAAAATCAGTGATTACAAATACTTTCCTACTATTACACTATTTACTTTCCTACTATTTACACTAACACAGAAAACAAAGCAGAACATACAGTTTTGCTTATAGATAAAATTATAGTTTTATCCAGTTCTGGTCAGTTACTGTAGCTGGTTTTGGGTCAAATATAAATCTGATCAATGGCCTCAATGCATTATTATCCAGACTGGGTTTAGACAGTTCTTTATATTTTATATCTGCTGCTGAATCCATTGCTGAACCTTTAGTGGCTATAGATCCTGTCCTGGCCCAGGAGGCCCAAAGAGGGCTGCTCAGTGAAAAAGGCTTCCTGCTGAGAGCAATGGCTGATGGGAAAGCAAAGCTGTTGCCTGAGGCAGTTAGCAGGACCTATAAGCGAACAAAGACTCTGAAGTCTTGCCCAGGCAACACTTTACTGAGACAGAGAGAGTGACACAGTGGGCGGGGGATATTGAGATGTATCTGCAGTCTGTGTTTTAGAGGAATCTCTAATCCTAAACCTGCTTCAGGTGTCAGAGGAGATCTTTTGAGTCCTGTAGCCTGCGGCGTGTTCATTACAGAACTGTAAGGCCTGGACACACACACACACACACAAAAACATAGTGTACTATCCCTCCCCATGCCAAAATAAGCCCGAGCTATTCGCTGTTTGTCATTAGCTGCGTTTGTTGGCAGCACATGTCAGGCTAACATCAGATCACTGAGCACAAGACTCCTGAGATTACTATACATAAGATCTATTATCTGGCAGAGCAGTGTGCACTAACAAAAACGGACCAAAAATTGCCACAATTTTCTTTGGATATGGTGTAATTAAATACCACCTGATAGCCACAATACTTTTTAATTAAGATGGTAAAAGGCATTCCTACAAAAACAAATAATGAATAATTGGACAAACAAGGATGACAGGTTGTTATCTTATTGCAGAATCAAAATTTTGTAATTATAAAAAATATACTTATTAGTCAATAATCAATGTGAACAAATTTATGATTTG
>JAZGTK010014187.1:0-13883 GCA_036877625.1 Ambastaia sidthimunki
TCAAATGTACCACCGCATTTACATACTTGCACACAAACACACACCTGGATTATACCAACCGCATCAAACCAAACCACATGTCCACATTTTGCTTTATATGTGTACATTTTGTATATTCATGTTTTATGTCATTGTTGGTGTTTTGAGTCATTTGCAGGGTAATATCAATATGACGTGATATTGTGCCCTGGAGTTTACATTAGGTAAATGCAGCTTTATTACCATGGGAAAATCATAGCCTTCCCTAAAATTACACCCGGAACCTACACATTTGGGTCACTGTATGATAGTTTCCTACATTTAGATTTTGTGATTCACTGCTGCGGGTGCCTCTGGCAAACACATCCTAATTACACATAGACCCAACACAGCATCTTTCTCCTTTAGATTATATTTATTTCAGAACAGCAAGATGATGGTGAAAGTGTGTGTGTGTGTGTGTGTGTGTGTGTGTGTGTGTGAGTGAGTGAGAGAGAGAGAGAGAGAAACAAAAAAGTGTGGCTACTGCTTTGGTAATTTAAGAGAGCGCTAATGAGCGTCTGCTAACCTTTCTCTACCATCCATCAAATCGTAATGGAGTAGAAGATCCTTTTCCCAATCGTGCTTCATTAAAACTTTCTATTAATTTTAAATATGACGCAGTGTACCGATGAAATTAATAGAGTTTCAAGTGCTTATTTCATCCTATAGATTTAGAATCCTCCCAAAACATTTTAACTACATTAATTGTAATATTTAATGGTCTAGTTTATTTAGTATGTGTATGAGTTGGAGAAAAGGTCACTAGTCTGATGTATGGCTTTAACCTGTGTCATTATACGCATACGTGAAGAAAACCACATGGAACGTTGCATTTTGTTAAATACAGTTTGAAAGATCTGGAATTCAAACTTTTTTTTAATTATATTGTTTAGCAACAATTTAATGTTCTGATAAGAATATTAGTTTATATATGTGAAAAATATGTGAAGCAGAAACATCAGTTATTAACAAAAGGTAATATTTTCAACCTGATCTAACTCTTAAAAGTCCTTTTTTAATTGATGCATATTAAGTAATAATTTAGAAGTTATTTAGAAATTACCACACAAATAATTTTCGGAAAAATTTCATGTAGTTCCTCTATGAACATAGGTATGTTTACCTAGAAAGAAAATGCATTTATAATGCCAAGGGTAAATAAAAGATTTGTTCTTTTGTTAGCCAGTGTGTGACTTTGTGTTAGAGTAAATGGCTGCACCAAGTAAAAGTCCATATGGAAAATGGTGTGCTAGGCTTCATTGCAAAAGATAGTGTGTGTGTGTGTGTGTGTGTGTGTGTGAGAGTCCTAATTAGCGGCTTGCTTTCGATTGGGTGACATGTTACCTGTCAGAGTCAACACGTAGCGCTATTCAAGCCTGGACTGTTTGTTTCTGTCACTCAGCTGCCAACAAACTCCCAATTTTGTTCCTCTCTTTCTCTCTCTCTCTCTCTCTCTCTCTCTCTCTCGCTCTCTCTTTATGCAGTTTTTTTATGTTATCTGAATTACTGCTTAAATTAACATGGTTGACAGTGTCTGCATGTGCACTCTAAATTTAGGTTGAGAATTACGAATAAAAGAAACATTTAATATATGTTTCCCGCCCACGAAAAAATATTGCAGAAACATAGCACTGAAGGTAACAATATTTACAGATTTTTTACACATATTAATAGTTTAATTAAGCATATTTCTTATATTTATTCAATTTAAAAAAATTCTCTCAAAAGATTAAACAAAGAACAGACAGACGTATTACAGTTATAAGGTAACTATGGTTAATGCGTTAAACTAACAATGCACAAAAACTTTTACAGCATTTTACAAATGTCTACATAAATTTTAATTAATTCTTTGATTCATTTTGACTTAAACATGTTCTATTCTTCATTGTTAAACCGTGTTTGTCTGTAATGCAGCTAACATTATCGTATACATATTTCAAATAAAATGTTGTATACATCTGTTCAGAAACTCACATTAACCCAGATTAATGAATGCTGTAAAGGTATTGTTCATTGTTAGTTTACATTAACTAACGTTACATTGTGTAAACGTATACAACCTCACTGTAAAGTGTTACCATAATGATAAAGATAATAGATACAATTTTCTGTATTTTGTCTTTTTTTTTCCAAGTTTGTTTAAAGAAACTAAAGCTGAGTGACAACATGCTCTCCTGCTGAGTTGTCAAGGTGTTTAACAAGTGCTCATAAAATGCTGACTTGAGCTCCATGTGGAAGTGTTTAAATGCGTGTGTGTTCGGAGGGTGAGAGTGTTGTGACAGACTAATAGTCTGCTCAGGTGTTTTCTCCCTTTGCCTGATATAAATATGGGTGGCCTTGTTTTTGCTGGGCCGGAGGGTCATGTTTTTATGAGTCAGGCTAATCAGCTCCTCTGACAGCACAAACATGATAATTACCCCACCAGTCACACACGTGCACGCCTTGATTTTTCTTCATGTGAAAGATAATATTTTGAACCTCATCAAAGAAAAGTGGTGTTTGAGAAACGCAGGTGAGGTGACGCGGCCGTCTGACAGGTGGTAATTAGCCTGAAGAGGGCACGACTCGGGGGCGGAGTAATCGAGCAGATCAGGTATACGCGGTGACTGTCGTGTGAACGTTTGCGACTTCATTCCGCCCGTGCTGTGATTATTGTGAGGAGGCCCTTCAACCGTCGCCCGCCTTTCAACTCTTGTTTATAACAATATCATGCCATCTGTCTTCCTATCACTCATCGGTCGTGTTAGCACATTTGATAAGAGCTAAAAAATGCAGTGTATCGAAACCACGACAGGTGCTGTCCCAGCAGCACCCGCTCTATATACTAAACCGCGTCTCTGGTGTTTTCCCAATCAAAGTAAGTAAAGAACTCCCACTTTTAGCCAGATGCAACATCAGTGTCAGTTCGATGCCCCCTAACCTTTTCTGCATCGGTGGTGGAGTGAAGGAGAATGGCAAGAGGGCAAAATGGCAAATGGTGTGGTGTACACAGTGCCCTCCCTGTGCTATAAATCAGACAGGCAGGCAGGCCCGAATGAGCTTCTCCTACAGTCCTCGCTGCTGGCGCTACCCATCGCCATTCATCACCCGTTTCCTCCCTCCTCTCTTCCTGCTTACTAAAAGGCCACGGGATGCAGTGCAAACCCTCTCATCTCCACTACCCCACTCATCCAGTTCCTCAGAGAGAGCATTCTGCCTAAGCAACCTGTCAAGGATCTCAGATTTTAAAATCCATCTCAGTGATCCACATACATTGTGCATTTACATTTATGCATTTGGCAGCTACATTTAATCAAAGCGACTTGCATTCAAGGTATATTTTTATTTTATATACATAAGTGTTCCCAGGCTTCGAACCCACAACCTTTGTTCTACCATCTGAGCTACAACTGAATGTTTTCTAGGTGATTTCATCACAAAACACTTTGTTTTTACCTTGTGAACAGAATCTTAACACCAGGTGTAAATGGGGTCTCTGATGCCCTCAATCGTGTCTGAAAACTGTGCAGAATTGCTTGAGATCTTTAGTAAACTCAGGGCAAGTGTAACCTCAGTGATTGCTTGAGAGGTTAACTGGTTTGTGTCTTTCAGTAAATAGCATTCTGTAGCACTCGCTATTATTTAAGCCGTCACTAAAAGCCTAATCTACCAATTCATTTACCAACCAGAGGCAACATGCCATTTCAGAGTCTCAGAATGGCACTTTAGAGGAGTATTTATGTGCAAGTTCAGGCAGTCAAGAAACTTCAGCCCTGAGCACACACAGGTCTGTAGGGCAGGACATAAAGTCTACAAAAGTGTGATTGGGTTCCTGACCTCCTAAGGTTCCTCTTTAAAAAGAGGAAATTGAGAGAGAACGAGACTGAGAAAGATGATACTGTACATGCTTCCCAGTATAAATGTCTCAGTCTAAATGGCTGATGTTTTTCAGTTGGCTTAAAGAATTGTGGTGAGGCCATGACAGCAACTGAGCTGATAAACAACACATGACAAATAAAACAAGCGGAAAAAGGTAATGTGTAACATACTTCAGAGATGTAAACAGAGCAGTATTTGTAAGCATGTCACACATTTTCTTCATTTCCTCATGTTATTTTCATGCATTTTATTTTAATCTACTACAACAGGATAAACCACATTTGTACTACAATAGTGACGCAAAGACACAATAATGACAAAATGACGCAAATGGGTGTCAGATCATAGCAGATTTTAACCAAACACTTAAACCTTTAAAGTCGACATAAGTCGGTGTTTACAACTCATTTACGTCCGTATTGTGACGTATCTGCAAGTTTAACGAGCTAGAAAAATGAAATATCAAACTAAAAATTAAAATTCATAACGGGAGTGGACATGACGCCTAAACCGACACGGTGTTTTTTCCATGACTTCAGCATAAAGAACATATCAGTTGCATTTTCCATGTTTTATCTTTACGATCACAGCTGAAAACTTACATTTCCCTTTTTGTAGGTCTCACCGACAGCTCAAGCCTCTCCAAGTAACTCCACGTACCGTGAACGCAGGAGAACGCGTTCGTTCCACGCGTGCCGCGATGCACATGCGCAGACGACGCACTCCGACGAGCCAAACGGACTATGCCTATTGTTACCTATAATTGGAGGTAACAATATTTACAGATTTTGTTTTTACAGATATTAATAGTTTATTTAGCATATTTCTTATATTTATTCCATTATATTTATATTATATTATATTTAGAAAATCTCTCACACAAAAAAAGAACGGACAAACATATTAAAGTTTTTATAAGGTAACTATAGTTAATGCGCAGGAGAACGCGTTCGTCCCACAGGGACTGGGATGCAAGTGCGCAGACGACGCGTCCTGACGCGCCAAACGGACTATGCTGCTGATGAGGTGAGCGTCATAGTTTGTGCAGTAATGTGTGATGTTAAAGAAATACATGGAGATTACAGCGCAGTATGGGATCTAGAGCATATGTGAATGTGGCCATTATTTGTAAGATTTGAAAATAAAACATGTTTTGCTTAAGCTACTTTTATCTTAGGGTAATAAAATAAATGTTTAAATACAATGAATAGACTACAAAATAAACAATAGAAAACAAGTAGGAAGTTTAGGGAATTTATGTTACATAAATATAGATGAGAGTACTATGCCTGGACTTTTGGTGATTTTGTCTTCTGTTAGTTTAGGTGGGGGGAGAACTTCTATAACTGTTTTTCTCTGTCTCTCTCTGTTCCTCCATTCTTTCACTTACTGCTTTACAGAGAACCCTAACAGTTCCCTACACTTCACCAAACAAAGACTTTAAACCCCACTAGTAAATCAGTGTCAGGGAAACTACAGCAAAATCCTCTTAGATTTATTATCTCAAAGGCTTGTAAACTAATATTGAAATAGGTCTCAATGCACACATGCTTTAAAGGCTTTTTGGGAAGATTTTATTATACACACATTTTGTACTAAAAGAGAATCATGTAATCAAGTGTACTGATGGCAGAAATGCCTAATAATTTGAGGTTTATATAATGTAAATACTATTTTTTAAATACTATGTTTCATTTTAGTAAAACAAATGTCAGTGTTATTTGTTATTGAACTCAGTTACCTGTGGCGATACACAACGTTTTTATTCATTTCTGTTATGAAGAATTTGTACATCTGTAAAGCTGTGCATAAAACAAAGAAGTCAGGACATATTTGTTTATAGATTTCAGTGTCTAACCAAACATGCAAAAATAAACACTCACATTTTTATTTAAAAATACTTTTTTTGAAAATTGAAACTTTGGCACATGCTGAGAAAGAAACTTATTATTGACGTAGAGAGTACAGTGAGTGTGTACTTTAGTCGATTTCAAACTGAAGCTGAAAACATACTAAAGCTCTGTGAAAATCAGTTCTTATCCCCCAGAGGATTTTCAAAGGTAAGCTTCCATTTTTGATTTACAATGACAAATGCTTGAAGATTAGCTTTCCTTAAGCCAGCTCTTATGAAAATTTACAGTTCTGCATTAATATTAATGGATTATTTTCACCTGCTTGGTTTCATAAATAAGTGCGGCTTTTGTCAGCCCATGTGGATTACCTGCCTGGTTGTAACCTCACCCCAGCAGTCCTCACACGTCCATTTTGTGAATTAATTGGAGAAATTGCAAATCAGCGAGCTGGCCAAATAATTCATTGTCAGATCCAATCAATACACAGGGTAAATCAACTCATTTAATTTATAAATGATCCTATATAGATCAAGCGACCAATTAAACAATTAGCATACATTTAGCAATTAATTAATACAACCATTAATCACGTCATTACACTTAAGATTGTTGAAGACAAGTTTTTTGAAAGTGCCAGGCACGCCGGCACATAGGCAATACATTATATGAAGAGAGTACAGCTAGTGACACAGAGAAATTTACTGTGCTAAAAGCAATGCAATTAGAAGAGAGGTGGAGAGGCTGGAGAGGGGATGTGTGTGGTGTTAAAAGGAAGAGAGATTTGACAGGCGTGGACAGATTCTTTTCCACTGATGAAAAAATATACAAAATGGGCCTTGTTAAAGCACACTCAGAATAATTTGCAAGGCAAAGTGGCCTTTACAAAAATGCTTTTAAAAAGTTTCAGGGTTAACTTTGGAGTCTTTTGTTATTATGCTGGTCAAGCATCAACATAGATTAACACAATGAATATCAAAGTTTTATATAAATGTATTAGAATTCAGGTAAAACATCTCAGAGGGATGATGGTTCTAATTTGTGTGTCATACATATAATGAGTCAATTCGGTTGCCGTTAGAATTTTCACATAGTAGAAAATTTGTTAACACTTACATACTTTATACTTTAGAAACAAATAGTTAGTTCTACATTAACACTTTAGTCACTACTGATAACTAATAAAGAAGAGTGATTAACTGGTCAAGAGGTAATAGAGTACTACTGTTTGGGGGAAGTAACAGTTACTTACTGCATATTTAATAGTCTTTATCAATAACTATATGCTGTATGGCTCCTGCAAAACAATACATTAACAGAGGCTTATTTAAAATAACTATGAAGTAACTACATTAACAATATCTACATTAACAGTCACATACAATTAATTATGCAAAAAATGGGCTTATATTACCCTGCTTATTAATACAGTGTTAACAAATGTAGTTTACTTTCAGGAGGTTGGTCACTTAATATCTCATATAGTATTTTAGTATTTTGTATCATGTATTGCAAATGTGTGCTGAAGTGTTTACAAAAGTTTCATAACTTTGAATTTTAGCCAAAACCATGGATGGTCTAAAACAAAATGCCAAATTCTGAAGCACAAGATTATTTTTGCTCTGTGCTTTGCTGGTAGTGCCAAGTCTCTGCTACTCCCACCTTTAAAGACTGGAATGAAAACAGCAGCTCTTTGTGAGATCATACGAGGGGCCCACCCGGGAGATGTCTGTGTTCTCGCTATTAAACTGTCAAGTAAATAATTATTCTACTTATGTTATTTAATTCTTCCATTTTTAGCCCAAAGTGTTGTAAGTGTTAAACCTGTGACTGCGGCATTGACGAGCAGAGTCAACAGAAATCTAGATGTCGGAGGTTGAAGTTCGAAGTGGGAAAATCTGACTTCTTGTTAATGTTTTAGACATTTGACACTTGCAAAGTGTGAAGTTACACTTCAACAGTGTGAAAACAAATGCATTTGGCTTGTTATACAGGCAAAGCTACATAATCTTGTAGTTTATTGGCTGATGTGTTGACCCACACTTTCATCAGATCACAAAGATAAAAAAACAGAAGTATACTTTATTCTTTGAACATAATTGTGTTTCTTTGTTTTTCAGTGACCAAAGAATAAAACAACCTAACAACTCATCATTTCTGCATGAATTTGTAAGATGTATTAATGGTACAATTTCTGTTTGCCGCCTGTTTAGTGTGCAAATATACTAAGTTCAAATCCTAATATATATGAAGACTAAGTGATATATATGAAGAAAAGTGAATACACTTTTCAGATGTATTCAAACTGCATTTGCCAAACATGTAACTCTAAACCTTATTTCATTACAAGAAAAACCTGCCAATAAGGTGATGAATTTTGAGCACATTCTGAAACATTCCATGCTAATGATTTGTTAATTAGAATGGAATGAGAAGTAGAGATTGGACTTTTTTTGGGCTGTGGTCATGTGGAGTGGAACAGTACACAGGAGTCAGGCAGCCAGAAATCTTCCTTCATTTTGCCTGGATGTTGCTCTTTCTCTCATACCCATACAGAAATCAGATATACAGTATGTAAATGTAAAACACAACAAAATGATGTTCAGATATGGATAAAATAAAATAATAATAATAAAATAAGATCACTGTATTCATATATGTAATGAATATGACACACATTCCTATGAACAAGTTCCTGCATCTCAACACATTTCCACTGTGGACATACTGTACGTCCACTGTATATGTGTGTGTGTGTGTATTTTAGGTATAATATAAATGTATATTTATGTATGAGGCTGTTTTAGTTATTGAGGAGGCCACTGAGAAACATAGTCCTGTTTTGAATGAAATCTTCTGTGTGTGTGATGTTGTGTGTCGATTTGTGGGTGTATTTAAAAAATTGGCCTTTAGCCACCCCGTCGTTAGCATGCCCATCCCCAACCATGCACCGTATGGGGCTTTCTACTCTAATCACAGAGAACAGTAAGACATATTTCAATTTCCTTTGATCTTCATCGGTGGTACAGTGGGAAGGGCTGATCATTAAAAATACAGCACTGGGCAGCGCCTGCCTGGTGTTTCTGACTTCCATTTGAAAAGCTCATATGTGTGCGAGTTATATACTATTTTATTTCTAAACCCGGTCTTCACAGAAACAACTTTCTGAGTTCAAAGCCTTTCGTGATTGGCTTGCATGTAACTTGAGAATACACAAAAGCTTTGAAGTTCAAATTACTGTATGAATTTACCAAGATCTACTTTGTGGTGGCACAGAAAGTTCAAGCTGAGAGGGAAACAATACCTCATTGTTGACTTGGCACTTCACTTGGGTTATGATGCATTAAAATGCCTTCAGCTTGCAGGCAAAACTAATTACCACAAAGAACATATATACAGTGACACCTTGTTTGGTTTCCTCTCAAAAAAATTATGAAACAATTTCTTCTCTCATGGGTGCTAAAGTGTCAGCAGACAATGTTGGATCAATACTGAGCAGTGACTCTGTCGAGCATAAATATATTTCTTGGCCCATAGCTTGAATGTTATAATTCTGACTTAGATTCTTGCTGGCAATAGATGCTGTCTATTAAATCTCTCTCTCCCTTCCTTCCATAATCTACCCTGTGTTTTCACAAAAGACTCCACACATGGTGACAAATGCAGCGTTGCTAGTATAACTGCAGATGAACAGTGTCAGGTAAAGTGCTATCAAAAGACGGTTAATGTGTTTTATACCAGCGTGCCTGCTGAGTGGGTGAATACTCAAATCACTCAGTGTCAGACAAATATACCTTAATAAGACTCTCTGCTTCTCATCTGAGTACACACACACTTATGCACATTTCTATGCCACACATTGAAGTGAAGATAAAGCTTTTCAAGTCCCTGATAGTGCTAATGTATCTCTCACTTTGGACACACTGCTAATGTTGATTATTAGTGGTGCTTGCTGAAGGCAAGAATCACTATTAATATTGCTTAGGTGTTGAGTTAGGGATTTGAACAGACTCTTAACCCTAAGTATTAAATTTTGCTGTACAACTCATCCTGCCCTAAATACAAATTAGACCTCAGATTGTTGTCTTAAAACTGTAGCTTATTGACCAGAGGTCTACTATAACTGCAGTATACCATCAGAATTAGGTTTATATTTTGAAATGATAAAATGGCCAAAACAACTTTTTGCCAGGATTAGGTTACCTAATTAATATAATATAATGTTATATAATATATATAAAGGAGCTGAATAACCTTGTTTTTTATTTATTTCTTTTGGTGGTGGTAAGCAGAGCTCTAGAAAAACATATACTAACTCAATAAAAACACTCAGCATATGTAATGTACTTTAGCAAATGAAAATGTAAAAATATAGTTGATAATTATCATCCATACAGTTTCTAGCAATGATTTTTTGTTTCCCTATGGATCTTGTTTTCAGTCTTTTTAATTGTATAAACTAAAGCAGTATGTTGTAAGGGATAGCTCGACTCATTATAGGCTTGTAGTGTTGGTTCCCAAGCACCCATACCTTAAAAAACATTTTAAACAAAAGCTTTGTAGAATTTGGCAACGAAAGTGCTTTTTTCTTTTTGCAGTGCTGGTGTCTAAAGTTGTCAAGCTCACTGTGCCGTCTTGTTTTCTCCCTCACTCTGGTCCCCATAATCAAAGGCATCCTGGGTAATTTCTCTCTTTGTTTTTCTCCTTAGCACTGAGTTGGTTGTTTTGGCTGATGTGATGTGACTTGAAGGAAATAAATCTCAGTTTTACACTGAACCCCCCCTCTGGTCCTCCTCCACATTGCCAGATAAAAGGCCAGCCCATGAAGGACGTCTGTGCTGACAGCTCAGTTCTGGACTGGGACTGTTGTCTTCTGCAGGGTGCTTGCGAGTGTATGAGGGTATGGTGTTTTTGGGAAAACTTTGCCCTCATTGTTCGCCCATGCCAACTCAAACTGTTAGCTCCATAAGCTGGCAAGCAATGCCCGCCGCCATCATCTGGGACCTGCTTAACGTATTTTCATTTCGGCTGAGTTTTGAGGGGGTGAGGCCAGAGGGATTGTGGGATAGCGGTAAGTACATGGGGATATAGCCTCCTTTCGGTTGTCACAACTGGTAAAGGCTTGACTTTGAACTATGGAGAGAGAAACCTAATTATACCCCACCTGTGCCCGGCTGCAGGGTGAAAATAAAGCCGTTAACTGTCTCACAACTGGCACAACCCTGTGTTTGTATACATCTGTGTCTTATTTCCCTCTTTGGCACAATCAGTCCAGAAAGCTAAGCAGGCATGACCGCATTTGGCAACTTCCAAAGACTTTGGCAAAGTTAGACAAGGAGAAGGCTGAGTAATCGAGAAGGGAGGGGGGATATGGGTGCCATGTGTTTATGTGTGTGTCTGTTAGTGGCCGAGAGGGGTATTGTTTGTTTTTTCCCCTCTGTTGCTTTCTGGAAGTTGCTTTGGAAATGCTGCTATAGCAGAAAATAATTGGTACCGCTCAGTGTGGAATTGAGGCATGAAGTTACTGTGTGGAAGATACATGCATGTACATAATTGTGTGTTTAAGGAGACTTCTGAGACATGTAATGTTGTTTTATGTCAGAGCAAATCAAAGCCAGCTACCCAGCGTCGTAAACAGACTTGATTGACATGTGACTAATAAGGGAACGCCACTGGTAGGAAGCACCTGCAGTGTCCTCGCGGTATCCGCTCGTCGTCTTCAGCGAGGCGGGGTAATTCTGAGGCGCTGTTGTGGGCCACTTTCAAAGGCATTCTGCCGCTCTGACTCCATTATAAGTCCTGTCACATTTCTACTGCTTGATGTGCATCCACAAAAGGCTCCCGAGCTCCAGATGGGAGCGACATTCACATTGACTGTCTGTGAAGAGCAAAATAACATGAAGAAAATCATCAGCGATTAATTAAAAGTGCATCTAGTCATTTTTATAAGGAAAAATACTAATTAGAAAAAAATTATAAGTTGTTGATGTTGTTGTTTATTCGTACTTAGCTGTTTATGTAACAGGTATTCTGAGAAAAAAAATTACATTGAATGGCTAAATGTTAAATTATGCTATTAGTAATATTCAAGGGAAAGTGTACGACTGACCTCTAAAATAAATAAATAAATAGATAAATAAAAAGTGTTATTTGACTCCAATTATTTTAACAAAACAAAGTGGTTAATTTGAGAGAAGAAAAAACATTTAGTAGGGTTTGTGCCAGCATTTACATTATTTTCTTTCGCTTCACAGCTCTAAACTGTAAATTCTCCACAGCTCCAAAAATATGAGATTTTTAACTCATATTTATCATTTCAGTTGTTTAACATTAACATTTTTGTGACTGTATCAAGTGTTTTTAATTATTTGTATGTAGTAAAGTAGAACTTCAAATCACAACCTCCAAAAAACAACCCAATAACTATTAGTTCTCACCCTAAATTAGGTCATATGTTAAGATGCTCGACAAATGTGTGCATACTTCATAATAGGGATGAGCCCATTTCATTTGTCCCGATATTGTCAGGTTTCATTAGTGTGTGTGAAACTGGTGGCAGGCACAGCTTGTGTGCAGGTTGTCAGAGCCATTTACAACAATGGCCAGATATGAACCCCAGGCATGTTTCTCAATGTAAATGACAACATCTGTCTGTATCCACCTGTTTTCAACTTCCGCCTGTGTGTTTAATCAGACAAAAGGAAGAAGGATAAGCGTCTCTTAAAGTGCAGTTAACCATATTGTTGCTCATCTGTGTTTGTGAATACAGCACACATTGTGAAAACAGGTTCTTCAGAAACACTAAAGTAAAATGCATTGTAAAATTTTCCAGTTATGTTTTTGTTTTGTACGCAGTAAACAGAATGATTTAAATCTGGCTAACAACATTCTAGCATGCTGTACATGCTTTGTCCTCTGGATGTTTTCCACAAACAAAAGCAATTCATGTTATAGCTATAAATGTCTCAGTTTGGCATGAATAGGCAGAGTTGATTTGCAATAAAGATGGACAAGGAATGAAAACAAAAAAGTGTAAAACTTTATTAACATAAATGACTCATTTGGCCAAGTTATACCTGGTATGTTGCATTAGCACCTACGTATACTCCATTCTCAAGATATTTGTGTTTTACATGCATGTTTATCAGTCATCACTACTGCATGATGTAATGCTTATGAAACCGTATATAACTGTTCCCATAATTTGATTGGCCAAGTGGGGTTCTAAGAGTGCTCATATGGTCTAACAGAAATAGGATGCTTAACTGTTTGTATTACTTCGCTTGTCTGTGTTTGCAGGGTTGTGTGAACAGAATGAAAAAGCAGAATGAAAAGCAAAGGCAAAATTCTGTCTGAAATGTAAGTTACTCAGTATTAACTTATTATACAGATATACAGACATATAGTATAACAGTAACTCCCACAAATGTGCTGTTGTACTAAATACCAGTGTAGCTGTGATTATCTATGTCACTCACACATACAGTAATGCTGATATTGGGTGCATCACACCTGCTTGTGATATTGATATTGGTGTGATATTGCTTAATTAAACCATGGTAGGCAAATAGAAAAATATGTAAGTTCTAAAACCTGGTGTAAAATTGAAACTATTGAAGCTGAGCATTATTTTAGGTTGCATGTAGTTGATGCATTTGTTTACAAAATAAAGTTGATGTTTAGTTTGTAAAAGTCTTCGGATCATCCACATTTCATCTTGAGATGTTTAATTTCTGTAGCTTAACTAGTTGATCATGACACCTCCAACACCAAGATTATAAATTCAGTTCTTAGAGACAACAGAAAGTAAAGCATTGGATAAAGGCATCTGCCAAATGTGTAAGTGTAAATCACCCGACACAAACCAGGAAGGTTTTAAAGGAACCAGCTGAGTTAAACTCAAGGGTCACTATTTTATTTAAAGTACTTGGGCTGCTTACTTGCCATAGCGGTTCTTATTCATCCGTGCCAACCCTGCTTCCTATATTGCTTTCTTTCTTTACCTTGAGCGTTTGTTTTCGTTTTACGCCTATGAACCCTGCCACGCGGGTGGTGACACACGGGGCCCGAGAGGGAAGATGGAGAGGTGGAGCAGGCCAGAATGATCACTATCATTAACATTCACTGCGGTTCACTTATCATCCCTGACTC
>JAZGTK010014188.1:0-13883 GCA_036877625.1 Ambastaia sidthimunki
TTGGTAACAGTATAAATTACTATTTAAACGTTATTATAATGGTGAAAGTTGTGTTCGTAAAGTAAGACCGGTAAGTATCTTGCAAAGAAATCTGACAAACCATTTTACAACTTTCTGACAACATGTGAAACCACAAAACATAACATTATAGATTGTAAAGGCCAATAAAAAGAGGCAATCCTGGGGTAAATGGTGGTATCGAATAGAAGAACATTTCCTGTGAGGTGTTTGCACAAACACCTCATAGGTCCACAAAATGTCCTGTATGTATTTATACAGCTGGTGTTTTTCGTGGCTCATGGCTTATGTCAGGTTTCCCTCTGAAGATTGACTTCTCAGTGATACCAGAAAGAGAGTGAAGGTGAGCATGTTTAATTTTTGCCTTAGCAAAAGTTCTCTCAAGGTTCTAAAGTGGACATGAAGACATGTTCACAATACGCCTCACTTCTGTAATGTGACCGTCTTAGTCCCCATTCGCTTTCATTGTATGAATAAAAGGAGCAGCATTGAAATCCTTCAAAATTTCTCCTCGTTTTCCACAGAAGGAAGAAAATCATTCGTGTTTGGAGCGACATGAAGGTGAGTAGATAATGACAGAGTTTTCCATTTTGGATGAGCTGTCACTTTAAGAACGAAATTAGGGTCATTTCAACAACTGAACAGTTGATTTTATATTTATGTCAAAGCCACAATTTGCGTAAAAGAAGCCAGCAGATCTGTGCAGCTGGTCCTTTAAGGATAAGTTCACACTTGATTTATAAGGGTTTCAGACAGTATAGACTTGGCATCCGAGCTCTATAAAATGATGAGATCTACATACATAAGTCCTGTGAGAAAGCATAAGAGCTGGTGCCTTTTGGTTTGACCTGTAAATTTTGATTGATTGATTGATTTTCTTTGGCATCTAAAGTTGAAACTCCTTGTTACTTTTTCACATCTTTACCCTACCATCATCTCCACTGTTCTTCCTCATCATCGTTTATGCTCCTTTGACAGGCCAATGGGCTGCCAGTTTGGTGGGTTTAATGGTCATCTAGAGCTCCAGAAAACTGGCAGCCATGACTTTCGTTTATAGCAGAGCCTGCAAAATCCATTATGGACGCCCTGATTGGCCAGGGCCCAGCACCAATGCACAGCAGATCAAAAGCTGTTACGCAATGATGTATTACAGTTGCTCACAATATTTTGAAGTTCTTTTGACTTGCCGTGGTGTTTTGTCTCCTGGACAGATGTGTATGAAACATTATCTCCAGCCTCTCAGATGTACAGTAGACCACATTGGTCAGTTGTGTAAGTGGAGGCTTCTAAAAGAAATGCTCCAGGTTCAGTACAAATTAAGCTCAACAGTAATGTTGATTACCAAAGAAAGTCGTTTTGATTTGTCCATCAAAAAAAGCAAAAAATTACTGTTACAGTAACATACTTGCAATGAAAGCTCACCATTGGCCCCGTTTACCTCTGTTGAGATTTGACATTTCAGCATTTTTTTTTTGGTGGTAATCCATATTATGTCACAAATGGTGTTGATATAGTTTAACTTGTACTGAGTCCAAAACTTTCCTCTTAACGCTGTAACAGAACATTGAAGCCAAGCAATGAACTGTATGAGGTCACAGCTGAAGCATTCTGGGATACCACAAATATCACCAGCCGTCCCTTCTGACTTTCACATGTGTTTTCGTGTTCCTGATCAACCTCAGATGGACCAGTGAAGCGAATGAAAGTGATCTCTAGGTGAAAAGTATCTCATTCCGTATCCCACCATGAGGTTTACATTGATTCGCCGTCCTAAATCCTAAATATTAAATATCCTAAATATTACATAAGACACCGCTCTCCCAGTGCTGTAAGGCCTGTCCAAATAAAAGCTTCTAATTTCATGTAGTCCTCAGAGGGCCAGGAAGCACCTGACATTCTTGTTACGTGGAACTGTGGGGATATTATGGTTTTAATTTGAATATCAACCAGTTGATACCGTCAACTTTTGTACAGACGAAACCATGACCTTATTATGGCAACACGTTACATAATTTAACCAAACAAAGTATATACCCCTAACATCTGCTGAACGACTCATCAGAACAAAGCTGTTATTTCAGTTAAGGCATTTACAACGACAACAATATCTTGGTACAAATGCAGCACATATAGATAAATGGCCCTCATAAAGCTGCCAGGATGATGGCATGCTTTAGATCTTGCTAAAATGTTTGGATGGATGCTGGACCTTCGACTACCCCTCAATTCACGGGAGACTGAAAGCCAAGAAACAGAAGAAACGTGGGCCTCACAGCATGTGGAGTGAACATTGCTTTTGCAGGCCACTGTCACCACCTGTCCAGTAGAAACGTTATCTGCTAAATGTCATTCACTGTGATCGTAACCTCATAAGGAATTTCCTCAGCGCGTAGCCAGTAGTGCATGAAGGCTTGAACTCTTGATGGGCTTTTTGAAGAACAATCTGTTGAGGAAAACAGTACAACAGATGGATATGAAGTTCTTCTCCCTGGGCTATAGATGTCTAGAACTTGATTGAACGTGTGCTCTGCTTTCACCGTACAGGGTGTTGTGCTTTTCCATTGAGGGTTTTCAGTCGTCCTTCAAGAAAGCTGCGAGTGTCACAACAGTTCACAAACAGTCTCCTCACGTGGAAGGAGGTGGTATCCCTAAGCAATGAATGAGAGGGTAGGAAAACGAGAGTGCGGGTGAAGAAATGGGAAATGAGACGAGATGTCTGAAACGTCTCTTTCCACAAAGATCGAAGTTCATGTATTTGGGGCTCACGTGTGTCCTTCAAAGGAAAAGTAGAAAAGTCAAAATAGGATGTTTTGGATGCTGCAATGGAGACCTTGTAAAGCCAAAGTTTGTCACAGGCTAAATAGAGAAGCAGTAGAGGGGAAAAACAAGTTGAAGAGGAGTTCAGATGATAAAAGTGTCTTAATTTCTCCCAAATTAATTATAATATTATGAAGCTGTCTAGTGATGGAAAGTTTAAGGAATTTAAATGAATACATTACAGTTTCAAATACATTTAATGTTTCAGGTTTATTAATGATTCAATTATTGATTTTTTTCATGTTTTTGAAACACCTTCATACTGAAATTCTATTTTTGTAACATTTTAGTTTGAAATTAAAATTCCATTTATTACAACAAAAGTGTTCGGAATGTTTATCTTCACAATACAAACTCAAATTTAGGGCTTGCAAGACTTATACATAACCCAGTAACAGTTCTTTGTTCAATTCAAATTGGATTTTATGTAAGTAACGACTTTGTGGAACCATTCCGACCTTATTCGTTTGAGACAAATTTGATTTGCGAAGGAAATTGGTGAAGGAACAGGCAGTTTAATTAATCATTCAAAATGACTGACCATTAAATCTTGCAATATTCTAGAAATTGCTCCATATCTGGCATTTTTTCACAGCACGTTTCGCTCACACCGCATTTCGGAATGCAAACTCGCAACTCGTAGATTTGGCGCAGCACCGTCATTGGACAGCGGAGCAGGAAACACTGTATGTGTATGTTTACAGTGTGTTTCGCCCATTAACGGAATGAAACCTCATGAATATCATTCAGTTTCAGTCTTTCTTTTAAAGGTTTCTAAATAAGAAGCGGTTCTTGATCCCCAAAGTGTTCAGTACACAAATTATAAGCTTTTTAAAGTGCTTGACAAACTAACATCATTGGAAACGCAGAACAGTTTCGGTGCACGTTCCAAACAGCTAATCCACAATACACACCGGAGCGCTTGTTTTCGCACACCTAACCTTGGCAGCCACGAACGTTGTACTTAACCCTGTCATGTTGTTTATATTAAAGCACCTCTGGTTGTTTGGATAGACTCTAAGCATTACTATTCGCTGCTCATTAATATAAAGTCGTTAGATGATTAATTGTTAACAAATAACATTGCAGATGGCCAAAAATGGAAGTGTGAGAGAAAGAAATTACTCAGAACAGTCTTACTCCTTTCCAGAAATTTTCTGCATCAACAGACCAGGAATGTGCCTGCCGCTTGGGCCCTCCTTTAAGTGTTAACCCGGACCAAAACAAAGCTGTGAAATAAAAACAGAGGGAAAAAAATAGATTCCCTCCCAAAATCAATCAGGGAATCGTGCTTGAAACCAAAATTGCAGTTGTGTTGCTTGTTTGACTGACAGGATCATGTATGTCACACATTTGATACAACCCAGCTGAGGCGTCTTTAAATGCATGAAAACAAACTTTCCATCTGACTGTGTATGGAAATATGATCACCATGGAAATAAACAGCTGCTCCGGGTGGCAGTTTTGAAGGCTGTTGTGTTACCTTATCTGGGTAGAAGTCTATAGAACAAAGACAACATAACAGACTGCCTCAAACATTACTGGTCTTTGAGTTGACAGCTGTTTTACAGTGTAATGTCTGGTTCAATGTGGTTTCTGTCAGTTACCCTTTTATCGAAATATCACAGCGCTCAGGCCGATATTTTGTTGCGCTTTGAACTGTGTGGATGTGTGGGGCAGTGAGGCCCAGAGCAGAGGGGCCTGAAATGTGAAACAGTGACACACACAATGGCTCTCTGAAAGAGTAAACCACACACTGAGATAAAACAGAAGAGGTTTAGAAAAGTGTTGAAAGACATTCAATGAGGAAAAGAGAGAAGCAGCACTTCATCAGACTTCTGACTGATTATGATTTATTAGCTTTCCTGAAATGGTGTCTCTGTTTGACTGTCTCTTTGTTTTCTAAAGTAAAGCATCCAGGTTTAGCAGAGGGATTCTCTAAAGGCCTTTTCCCACTGACAGACTTCGGGTGCTGGACCGGAATCAAGAGCACAATCTGGAGTCAATCTGGATCTGTGTGTTTCCACTGCCGAAATAGGTGGCTGGAAAAATGGGCTTTGTGGTGGCCTCTGAAACATGTTAATCAGTCTGGCGAGACTGATGCAAAGGACAACCTAATAATTTCCATTAAAATCAATAAATGTCTAATGTGGCACTACGATGCATGTTTGGTTAATGGAAATTACGTTTATTTGTATGTTGCACTGCACAGTGACTACAGTTTATTTCCTCATCTATTATAATTATTTGCAATTTAGTTATAAAGTCACATGGGTGATGTAATTGCAGACTTTTTTTATTATTAAATTTAATTTAATGTAATACCATTATTTGTGAATAAAATTACGTCTTCCAAAACTCAAAAGACTGTAAATGTTTATATAGTTTGTCTAAACACACTGATTAACATTTACAGACAGGCAATTGGATTTTAATTGGGGAGGGGCAAAAAAATATAGTTTCAAGGGGGTCTGGTCGTTTGAAGACTGTTGATATTTCTGCTGTGCTGTACATGGTCAGTTTTTCCTCTGGGAACTTTTGCTATTTCAGGTGCCTGGTGAGATAAACAGTGCACACATTCCCTTACAATTAATCCGTTTCTTCTTCTTCTGTTTTCCCTGTGTTGTCCCTCCACTTACTGGCTTCCCCATCCCATAATTTACATCTTCCCCTGTGGAGGGATATTCCATGCATCGCAGTTAATGGGTTTTAAATGCATTCACCTGCTTTGGCGTTGAGATAACCAGATTCCATCCAATCTGTTTGCTTTCCCAAGTCCAGCTCTTATACACTTGCCACCTGATGGTTGCAACTGGAGCCATTTGCAGCCATTTGGTTTCATTGTTACTAAATTTGGCAGGTTCACACCTCAGTTTAATCTCTGAGGTAGATACTTAAATGTGAAATGTTTCTGAAAACCTGATAAATTAAAAGTGATGATGTGTTTGAGGTATTCCAAAAGTGGAATCCTGGCATTTGGATTTTTTAAGTTTTCAGAAAAATATCTGGAAAAGCAATTACTGCTCATACTTTATAGCTTTTATTAATAATTTCAAATTTATTATATTGCTGTTGCTTATACTACGGATTTGAAAAACCTCTAACCCCAAGAACTAAACATTGTAACTTTGTAAATACACTCTACAGACAAGACTGATACTTTAAAATCATGCAGCGTGCAGATTCATTTTTCATCTGTTCGATAACATTACCCAAAAATGAGGGATCTGAGCCAAAGTTAAGGACCAGAATAACATAAATACTAAAATACTACATACTGATGAGATTTTTTTACTTGAATCGGTGAGCAACCACATAGCACCCAGCAAGAACACCTTAGCAACTGCATAGCAACATACTAAAAAACACTCAGGACACCTGTTACTATATTGCCACATGTGTTAGCTGCTTTATTTCAAGTACTAAAACAAGTTGCACATTTGGTTTTTAGAAGTATTTCAGACGTGTCTCTGCAAAAAGCGAAACCAGTTCTGGGGTTTAATGAGAACCAGTGAGTAAAAAAAAGTGCATGAAACAGACGCTACGCTAGACTGATAACTGGTGCTTAAACAACTTTATTTTCTCATTAGCCTGAACTCAGCCTAAACTTATCTTTAGCCTAAACTTATATTTATATCAATATTCTCTTGTGACTAAACCTATTTTTCATCATTTATAAAAACGAGTACATCTCCAGTTTATCTCCATTTACAGATGTTACAATTATGCAAAAGTCGTTTCTGTTTTACACCTCGCTGAGGGGGTTCTGCAGCCCTCCTGAAAAGTCTACACAGACAGCACACGTCTGAAAGGTTCCTCAAAACTTGCCCTGGTACTGTATTGCATGGCAGTAAGGCAAGAAATCCCACAGGGTGGTTCTTAGCTCAGACTGGATTGTGTAAGTTTTTCCTCGTTGACGAATGCGTCGCTATTTCATCATATGCTGTGATATGATGCCGGTCTGGGCTGATGCAAGGCCGATCTTTCAGCGGGTCTGAAAGACAGAGATGTTATTGCGTTTCTAATCATCACCTCATCAAACACGCCACTGCTTCCTGACAGGCGGATGAAGCATGTCAACGGCAACACGTTTGCATAAACATGTGCACAAACAAGTACAAATGCATCACTAGAAATATGTCGAGCGATGAATACAGACACATCACGACCCTCCCCAAATCAAAGATCTTTATGTCTTGCAAACACAACACTTGCCCTGGGGATGGAAGTCTGCATGTCATTTACTCGCTGGATCCGTTCGGCCAATAAACTGGCTCATAGTTTTGATTCTTCCCAGGCACGTGAGACGGGAACGAGAAATAGTTCAGCCACGTGCTCCTGTCTCTGTCTTCCTGCCCTCCGCTCGGTCGCTGTAACTGCTTAATATCACACGCTGAAAAAACGTACATTTCTTCAAATGTCGCCTTGTTTCTTTGCTTTTTCTTCCTTTTTTGGCTTAACTGGAGCACGGCTAGACGACGCTTTTGGACTTCTCGTCATACAATCAGACCGTCTGTCTGTCTTTGCCAAATTGTTACTTTTTCAAAAAGCAATTTAAATTTTCAAATGAAATTTTTGCATGCTTTATTGGCATGATCGGAAACGTTTGGAGCTTCCAGGTTGGAGCATGTCTACGTGTAATGACAAACTCTGCATTGTAAAATAAAGTCTAATAAAAGCGGTGCAAATTGTTTTTTAACAAATATCAATAATGCAAAGTAGACTACAAATAAAATGAAATAAAACAGGCCCAAGAAAACGAAGAAAGTAGCAATTAAAAGATTAATAGAATTAAAAAAGTAATAACTCCAAGTTAAATAAAACTATAATTCGTTTAAATTCAATTATAGTTTTTTTTGGATTGGCTAAGGAAAACTAGAACGAGAATAAGTTAGTTATAGACTCACAGACTCTGTCTGCCAAACAGCTAAGCAACTGTACGTGGAGGTAATTGGTTCCATACAATAAAAACACCTGCAGGAAGCGACAGCCCACCTAAAACAGGCCATGTGGAGACACACACACACACACACTCGCACACACACTCACACACACACTTACACACACACTCACACACACAAACACACACACTCGCACACACTCACACACACTCACTCACACACACTCACTCACACACACACTCACACACACTCTCACACACACACTTGCACTCACACACACTCACATACTCACACACAAACAATCAGACAAACTTACACATGTTTTTGGATGTGTGTGTCGAGTACCCTGCATTTAGCATGTAAAAACTGTGGAAAAAACCTGATTATCCAGTCTGAATGCCACTCACACTTAACTATATAAGTGCAGAGACCCCCAGTGGTAGGAATGGTTCAATGCAAAGCACAACTTCAATTAAGGTTGAAAGATTAGTCCCCAATGTGGGTCTTATTAAAGCACATTTTATGGAATGAAAAATAATCTCACTACTGCAGATATAATTGAATTAGGTGTCCTGACAGATCTACGCCCAGTACAGTAAACTACAAAAAGAGATTTTTTGTATAGTTAATCAAACATTTTTGCAGAATCACAGAGCAGTCCATTAATTTGTATGATATTGAGTTGAGGGCCACATTCAGCCTTATTACATTTATGCATTTTAAATGTACTTTAAGTGACTTAAAGTACATTTAAGTTATGCATCTTACCAGTACACACACCCCCTGGGAATTGAACCCAAGACCTTTTGCACAGCTACCACAATGCTCTACCAACTGAGCACCATTTGCTGTTTGACTTGCTTGTTTTCTGCTATTTCTTTTAACTAATTTGATGACAAATTGCTGCTTTCCCGCCCTTGATTATAATAATATATTTGTAAGAAAGGGTTTTGACAGAAGAGGTGTGTCTTGGCTAAAATGGCTAACATTGTTTATAGTGCTTTTAATCAACCACTGCATATTTATTCTTAGCTTACTATGTAGTTTACTGAAACATTTTCTCCAACTGCTGTTTTTTTTCTTTTTTTATACAAGGAAAGGAAAGCTCTGCTCTCCTTACGAGCTGATGGCTAAATCATCTCAATGGACAGGTTATAGTCTTAGCAGAGCACGAGAGCTGAGGAACCAGGATGGAGATGAGACAAGACATCAGACATCGCTTCGTTCAATGCACATAAAAAAATATTAATCTTTTAGCACCATGTTATTCCCACACATTGTCGCCATTCTGAACGGGCTTTTCCCAGCTTTCCATAGACTCCCACAATTCTCCATCCGTCACACATCTGTCTCCACATACACAAGGAATGCTACAGAGCATCTGTCGGGGTTAATCAACGCATGGGATATACTGCAAACACATCTGTCCACACTCGTGTCGAGCACAAGTATGTCAGGACAATAGATCAATCACATAGGCAGCCAGGTTTTGATTCCTGGCCTCCAAAAGCAAACGTCGCCTCAAGGACTTTATTGTAGTCTCAGCTGTGCAAACTCTGCATACATGAGCTTAACTTCTAATCAAAAGTCAGACGTGTACACAATAGGCATCAATCAGAATAGCACAAGCCAAAACATCTCGAGGATTTACAAATAAACAGCCCAGGGATTGTTGACATAAAACTTGGCTTCTAATCCCGGTGCTATGGTTTGATGAGTAAGCTAGGCCTTTACACTCCGTGACATTTCCACGCTACATAAATTAATGATTCCCTCGACCAGCTGCTGTGGTGAATGTTCTTCTTTCCCACGAGCCGATTTGATGTCACCCTACAGTTTTGGAGGTGCGTGATTTGAAACGCAGCCACTGCTCAGTCGCTCCCGGCCCGTGTTGTGCATGCGTTGCCATGGATCTGCTGTAATGGCTCATAGGGGGAGTTGGTTGCTGGATGGGGGCTGACTGTAAACACACTGTGGTTTTGGAGGTTCAGGCAGCATTTCTCGCATTTCATCCACTGGAGGCAATTGCTGGCAAGGCCAGAAGAGGGGTTCATATCAGCTTCAGCCCTGCCATTTTTCCCCAATCAGGCAACTTCTGAGTTACTTAAGGTTTGCATGACAGGATGAAGACAGAAAGTTGAAACCAAGGGAGAAACACAAAGATAAGCATTAGAGAAAGATGGAGAAGTTGTTTAAACCATAAGATATTCCATCTTGGTAAATAAGGTAGTTTATTAGCTAGTCTCAGATGTCTGACCAGGCTGGTGCTCTTCTGGTTTAGATGGTCGTCCAGCTGGTCTTTCAACCTGATCAGCTGAAAAGGTCCCATTTTCCTCCAAAACAAGCAAACAAACCACTCTAACCAAACTGGGAAACCACCTAAAATCTGCAAACCAGCTTGTTAATATTATCGGTTTTGGTTTTTGTTGAGCAGGAACGAAAGCTGCTTCACCTTTTCCACATAACAAGCGGGAGATTCCCTCGTTCTCTGTTTGTAGGCCTGTGTTCAAGGAAGAACACATCACTGTTACTGCATATCCAAAGGTTAAGTCAATCGTTCCAGCAGAGTTTGGCAGAGTTATCTAATACGCCCGGGGCTGCTAAAAGAGGATGTGTTACTGAAGGGCACTTACAGTCTTCTGGACCACAGTTAAAAAGAGCTGACACAGGCGGAGAAGGAACATGGTGACAAAACAAAAGCAGCGGAAAACTAAGACAAACAGTGCCTCAGCAAACCCAGTCCTTCCTCTGACCTCGACTTCTGGCCCATCTCGGAATGAAGAGTAGTGACTGAAGTGTCGGAAAGGTAGTTCTGACGTCCTGTTTCCACACTCGTGTTCAACCAATATTATGTAATATTTCAGCTGTGGCTTTATGAGATGGTATTATAAACCACAACGTGTATCATCATAATGAGGAAAACGTAGGTTGATTTTGTAAAACTAACCAAAATTTCTTGTGTTGAGTAATCTGGAAGACTTTACCGATGGGGAAACCCACATAAATGAATTCCCGCACTTTTGTAAGACTCACAAGTTATTCCTGTGGAACTGACCTTATAATTGGTGTAGTATTAGTTATGTTGTGCTGTTGTGTTGTAGACTCACAAAGTCAACAATCAGCACAAAGACTTTCTGTTTAACTTTCAATTGTATACCGGTCAAAACCCAGCAAATTAAGCAGGAAATATATACATAACAATTAACAACACTTCAAATAATGGATTTCCAATCTTTATGAATTACTCTACAGACAACACAGAAGAAATTAGCTGAAAATGTCAAATTTCTTTATGACCAACTGTATTGACTATTTCACAGACAGAAAACAAAAGCAGAATGTTGTGTTACAAACTAAATATATTTATTTGCTGGTAAATCCCTCAAACACACTTCCAGTCTGGTTCTGTTTAAAACAATTTTATTTCTCTGTGGACCACTATAAACCTGTTTAGCCTCATTTCCGGAAGCTGTGTAGCAGTCGGGCTAGCTGACTCAAGCTTACTATTTCTGTAAGTCCAATTCAAGACAGGGCAGTCCTGGGCATGCACTCTGAAGACTGCCAAATCCCTTAGCAAGATGACATATTAGCTACTAGCCACTACCTTGTAACCACGTGTATTTTAAGTCAACTTATCCTCAGTATTGAGCAAGCTATTGGCCTAGCAGTGGCCAATGTCTGGCCAAAGAAGCGAATGTTACCTGATGTAATCGAACACAGAACAGAGGTTAATGTGACAAAGACCAGATTCACAGCATCTGAATAAGCTTTTAAACATAAATGGAAAATAAACGTAGAAACCAAACGCAAATGCTAATTAAATACCGGAACCCTGATAACAAATGATTCATAATTTAACCTGTAAAACATTTTGCAAAGACGTGAAATGACTTCATAGTATTTCTTGATGTAATTTGCAGCATGTGAAACATGTTTATTTACAAATTGGAAATTGATTTCAAAAGCAAATGTTAAAGTAAATGTGAAACTCTGAACTAACAAAAACCCCTTGGCTTTAAACTCTTGTAGTCATTTCCACACTGCTAAGAACAGACATCAAAACATTGTGCACTATTCTTTATTCAGAAAATAAAACCTGTGATGTAACCAATGAAAATGTACAATAACAAAAATATACATAAATATAACAACAACATCTGCTGTGATGACAAACGTTAACATGTTAAATACGTTAAATACCTTTTTGTGTGTGTGGAAAGTGTTTTACAAAAGTAGAAAATTTACATCTGCGGGAAAGAAGCGCTAAACACAAAACACATTTCTAAAAGAAACATTTGAGAATGGAAATGTGATGAAAAGTGATGGTAAGCTATGTTTGCAAAGAACTAGCCAAATATGTCATATTAAAATACGTCAAATTAAAATGATGAAATGATAACAAAAACATGACAGTAATCTGCTCTGTGTTGGTTCAAATACTGTAATGCTATTGTGAAACGTTCTGTCTTCAGTCAGTCCGTGTATCAGAACTTAATATATTTTGTCCCACATGTGTTCCTGTAGCTCAACTGGTAGAGCATTGTGTTAGCAGCGCAAAGGTTGTGGGTTCGATCCCAGGGAATACAAGTACTGAAAAAAAATGTAGACCTTGAATTCACTGTAAGCCTGCCAAATGAATAAATGTAAAATGTACATAAAGAGTAACAATAAAGTCAAGGCACTGACAAACAAAAAGACCATTTGAAATATGGGCTTTCCATTAAAAAAAAGAGAGAAACAAATCTATAAACTTTGCCCTGATAGTGATCTGATCTGGTCACATGATACGTAACATACGCTTACAATGCAATAAATCAGCTTATCAGTAAAAACGGTAAACAGTTAGAAAACATACATTAAAAACATACATTGTGTTCATCATCCACATTCAGAAAAAAACAATTTTACTACATAAGATAACAATTCCCCAGAGTGTCAATCCATCACTGTCAATCCATCACTGTCAATGGCTGGACCGTCATCCATTAAAGAATGTATTCAAATCTGTAGTCCATCCCTGTGGTCCAGTGTGGCAGAAGATCTCTTCTTCCGTTCAAGGACAAAAGGCAAGTGACTGTTGGGCAAAAAACAGTTCAGTTACATACTTTTACATGTTCGGGCAAACAGCTGGTGTGATGCCAAGCAAAACTGTTATTACTGCATCTAATGCTTTTATACTGACCTGAACTGAAATGCATCTCTAACGCAAATCTAATGCTTCATAATTATCATTGAGTTTAATTGCACTTAAACCATGTGTGTTAACTTGCCTTTTCTTTTAATTATAACATGCACGATTCAAATGAAATTACACATCTGATACATTTACACTGTATTTTAATTATAACTGACTAAAAATGACTTTAAATGATTCAGGCCCTCAACACAACACTCAACCTTCACTGTAAGATTGAGTATATAAGTCTATGAGCCATTACAACTGTTTGTTGTAAATGCTGAAATTAACATGAACTAAGATTAATAAATGCTGTAGACGTGTTGCTCATTGCTAGTTCATGCAGGCTAATGCATTACTAATGTTAATAACAAATAAAACCTTATAGCAACCTCATTGTGTTGCCGTATGTAATATATACAATTTAATAAATAAATATCCTCTACAATTTAATACAATTTTCCTCTGAATTTCTGATATTAAGTTCTTGACACAACTATAAACACATGTAGTCTTTTTAAGTAATAACTGTCTGTGTCAAACGGGGTGAACGTTTAAATTGTTGAAGCCTCATCTTTTATGCTAATGCTCCATATAGTTGCATTGGGTAGCATTGTGAAAGGCTTTGATTAGCATGAGAACTTAGCATACCTTGGGTTTAGCCGTGACCTGGTTTGCAGCTTTATTTGGAAGAGCTCTCTCGTCTGGCATCGAGTGCCCTGTGATGAAGGCACAAGTCATTTTTTAAACCCAAGTAACACAAACAAATCAAACTCATTCATTTTCGTGACAGAAACAAACATTTTACAGGAAAGCAACTGGTCTTAAATTGACACTAAATGATTGTCTTGATTGATGGTTTGAAATAAATTCAAAATTTATGCCAGGGATTTTTCTAAGGCCAAAGAATGTTCTTGGTTTGTTGTCAGATATAGATTATGTGACGCGAGTTTAACAGAGTTTGGCATTCA
>JAZGTK010014189.1:0-13883 GCA_036877625.1 Ambastaia sidthimunki
AAAATTCCTATTTCATCTTAACCTCTTTGTAAAGCATGAAAATGTTATGTTTAATGTTATGTATAAATGTTATGTGGTTTTATGATTGGTAATAAGATTCATCTTTACCTGTTTCATTGAGTCTTGGACACAGTGTGACTGGAGCTCCTGACAGTTTTTTGGGGGTCCTGCTGTTTTGGGGTCACACATGACTACAGTAATTTGATGCATGAGTCCCTGTAAAGGCAACAGATGAGTTACTAATGGAAGAAAGACAGCAGACATCAAAAATAAACAAGAACTCCAATCAAAAGATTTCCATCAGATGTATCAGAACATCAGTGACGTCCTTCATACTGTCTGATGTCCAGTGAACATCTAATACATTTTATAGCAACTGAATTTGTGCTTTCTCCAGTGAAACAAGTTCTCAAGACCCAAACTGAGCACCATAAAACCCTTTAAATACAGGAAGCAATTACATTTACTGCTGATATATAAACTCTCTGGCATTTACAGCTGACTGTAGCTCACTATAATACCAAATAATTATACGACTGGAAATAAAAACCTGTGCCATAAATACAGATGATACTTTATGATTATTGCAAAACACCTGGTAAAACCAGAGCCAACCAGTGAGAATTATATATGTATATGTGTGTGTGAAAACTTTATTGCATTTATTGCATTGGCAGTGATGAACTGTGTGTGAGACATCCACCGTTGCCATGACAATGTTTCATGGCCTTATCATGAAAGACATGATATAATAATGTATTGTTTGTAAAGTTAAGTTGTAAAGTTGTTTGTAATGTAAAGTTGTTAGCTAGAAAGACAAGCAGCATGGAAGCTATGAGCCCAAATCAGTAGCAACTTCTACTATAATTACCGTTAAGATAATTACTGTAAAAGTCCTAAAAAAACAGTCTCAAGTGAGCAGTAAGTTAAAGTCAAACACTAGCCGGTGACTGCAGCCTGTGTTTGTTTTTCTCATGCAGAGAACTGTGATGTCATTCAGGCTACAACCGGCTAGTTTCAGTGCAGAGAGAACTAGCTGTTTGGTGCTAGTGCTCTTGACTGTGAACTTGGACTGTGATCATGGCAACGGTGGTTGTCAGGGGAAACGGTTACACAAGAAAACTGTCCCAGTTAAACCCCAAAAACACTTTCAGTTTAATCAGACAACAATCACTAAAATACATCCTCTCCCTCATGTGTCTAAACGGTGTTCATATCCAACACTAATTCATATCTGACATGATTCATATCTGAAACTGATTCATATCCAACACTAATTCATATCTGACATGATTCATATCTGACACTAATTCATATCTGACATGATTCATATCTGAAACTGATTCATATCTGACATGATTCATATCTGAAACTGATTCATATCTGACATGATTCATATCTGACACTAATTCATATCTGACATGATTCATATCTGAAACTGATTCATATCTGACATGATTCATATCTGACACTAATTCATATCCAACACTAATTCATATCTGACATGATTCATATCTGACACTAATTCATATCTGACATGATTCATATCTGACACTAATTCATATCTGACATGATTCATATCTGACACTAATTGTTAGTCATTACATTCACTTAACAAACATAATAATTTATGTTACTTTAATTTCATCATAACTGTTCTTAGACAAAAAAATAAAAATGTTTTTTAAAGGGAAATTTAAAGTGCTTAAGAGTCTCTTCTGGATTTATGAGTTAAGAGGTTTGTGAAAGAATCTTTCTGCTTTTGTTACATTCTGAAAAAAATAAAGTTCTGAAAAATCAGCCTACAAACGGTTTACTTGTAGCTGTATTTATGTACAAAGCTGAAAAGGTCTGTAGCAAATGAACACACAGAACACACATCACGCTCAAACACTGCCAAAGAGACTATTCACCCAAACCTGCTAAGACAATAAACATTTAAAAGTACTAAAGACCAAGAGTCTGTTTATTCTGTTACACAGCAGAGGCAGTAAAATGTTACTCAGGATAAGCCAGAAACAGAGGATAGACTTTACTGTTACAATTCAAATTTACTAGAATATAGTAAAAGTGTTCATGTTTCTATAACTTCCAATGAATTCATTACCAGGTGAACACACACGCTGTAATTTATATACTTTAAATATACTGTAAATCAGATTAAAAGGTTGGATAAAAATGAACTGCTAAATTCATCAATGAAATTTATTGCAATTGTGTGTTCTTTGTAGTTCAGCCGATACCCAGCTAACGTTCTTTAAAAGTTCTCTCAAAGTTCTCTCAAAGTTATCAAAAACTGTTATTGCTGTAATGTTGGTGTATTAAATATTAAAAAGGGTATTTTTTAAGTTGTTAGTGGAACATTTTTAAAACAGTACAGAATTCAAACATTTGATTAACATTCTTGTAACCATGCAATGGCATTAATACAAACTGGAATTTTTTAACGTTGCTAGAACATTCCTAGAACATTCTGCATATGAGGAAAATGTACTAACCACACAGCAGAGAAGTACGAGAAGAGTTTCAGCATCCTGCATGGTTTCAGTGAGGTGGTCTGATCCGTGAGCACTTCAGAAGCAAGTCTGGTCAGTCCCGGCCTTCTGGATGGCACTAAAACAGCTCAGTACCTGGAAGGTCTCCAGAGGTGGGCTGTGTCATACACGCTCTCTACAGTACAGCTGTGTGCACAAGCTCTGCAGATCCCACCACAGTGACCAGAGAGCGACTGCAGGCCAACAAACACTCACAACAGTAGCCATCAGTTTAATGTCTCAGAGGAAAGCTTTCATTGCCTCCACCAGTATGAGGTCAGTTTGAAGCAGCGGGCAGGCAAACGCCAGCGCGTGTGCGACTGTGTTTATGTGAACATGCTAATAGTTTCTTTCAGTCACAGGAAAGTACAACAGAGAGTGTGGATTTATAGGAACTGACAGAAAGTTACAGGTCTGTTCTGAAAGATTAATGGACACCCAGCTTTAGGAACGTTCCCCTTAGTTAAAAACCTTAAAATGTTAATAAAGTTAAAATGTTGAAAACGTTCTTTCGAGGGGTCTAGAAATGTTCAGAACATCCAGCTGTTATATGACGTATTCAAACATGATATATGACAGTGAAAAATGTTCAACTAATGTTACTGCAGAAACAATTTTGGTAGCTTGTTTTGCATGAACAATTTTGGTACAATGTAAAAGAAGACCTGGATACAGATGCTGAAATCTACCTCTCCATAGGATGTCAGAACTGATTTGTATCATCTGCAGTCAAAAGTGACGCAAACTCATACACAGGGTCATTCTAATCCATTCCACAGTTTCGCTCCAACCACAATGAACCCAAGGTCTTTACACACCTGAGCAAGGTCTTAAAGATAACTTAAACATTACAGGAATATTCATAAAAGCAGGTTGTGGCTCTTTAGGAAAGGAATTGAATAGCCCTGCAGAAACAAATTGTGTCACATTAGCTCAATTGATGGAGCTCTGCATTAGCAGTAGTGGGTTCGATTCCCAGGAAACACCTACTGATAATAAATTATACCCTGAATGCACTGCAAGTCGCTTTGTTGAACTGTTTGCTAGATGTGTAAACATAATCCAAAAACTGTTCATTAACCAGAGAGACTCATAATGGTCTAACTGGCTTATTTTCCAGCTCTTTTACATCCAAAGCAAGCAGAAAGTCAAATATTTGAACTCCACAGAGCATGTGTATATATATACCTCAAAGACAGCCTGGAAATCCCCACCTACTGTCCATATATTCCTCTCTCTGTGTGTGTGTTTGTGTGTGTATGTTATATTCACACTATAACCACAGTGAGGAATGTGACGAGGTGTTCAGGACTGTATAACTTACGGTAAAGGGCGAGGCAGGGCTCCGGGCCCCTCCCACATGTCTTCCAGGGGCCTCAATCTATCAGAAGAAAGTCTATTGACAGGCCTGAACAGTCCTGAGGGAAATCTGAGAACAAAGATTTGTTTGAAACAGAAATAAGTTCTTCAAAAATGAGTTATTGTTTTTCATGTTAAAACACAATATTAGGTTCCGGCTTAATATACAGAAGCTGCAAGTGTTGATCAAAGTGAGTTGCGCACACACACACACACACACACACACACACACACACACTTATTTGTCTAAATTCGGACATTCCATAGACTTCTGCTGTTTTTATACACAGCTAGTTATAAACACTATAACTCAACCCTAACCAACACTTTAACAGAAATCTTTCTGCATTTTTACAATTTGAAAAATTACCAAAATTTGTCAGACACGCACTCTCTCTCTGTTTCTCCGTCTCTTACTCTGACATCATCATAAAACCTGACACACACACACACACAGTTTGTGGTTCATGCAACAATCCCGTGCACAGACACACAAGCACACGGATGGACAAATGAACACTGTTCAGTACATACAGTACAGCAGGAGCATCAACACTACAGAAGATCAGAAGATGTTTCATCCAGCTTCAGCTCACAGACTGATGTCAGGTTTACCACAAACCCGACAGGTACATTTAGTAAAAGAGTGTCACTGAGAAACATGTCAAAACAGAACTAATCAACTAATCAGTCTTTCATACTGACACATGTACTTTTCTCATAATAATAAACACAAGCTTATTTTGCAGTTTCTGACTTTAGTTTAAAATAAGAAACATTGTGGATGTCAGTCTTGCTATATGATCTCTTCCTGTCTACCCAGCTAACAGGGAACATTAGTTAACATTCTCTCAAAGTTATTAAAATGTTCTTGCATAAAATATTCTCTATTTGCTGAAATTTAATGGCTAATATTGCTAATACTGCTAATATTTAATGGCTTGGTTTCAGGCTTAGATTAAGTCAGCAGTAAGCTTCAGTTACATCAGCACATTTAAGTAGCTTTTACAAATGTGCCTTTAAAAAATAAAACATTAGTGGTGTGAGACAAAACAATGACTCTGATATATTTTAAGATACTGTACATCAGTGTAAGTTGCTTTGAATGAAGACAGCTCAGACAGTCTGGGACTAGACTTAAGTCTTATCTGTGAAACAGCTTTTAAACTACAGTCAGTAAGTCTCTTTCCTCTATTTAACAGCCGGTTTGATGGGGGTTTGGCTGTGAAATGATGAAGCAGATGGTTAATCTCACATTGGCTTCCTCACATATGCTGAGCTGCAGTAACAGACTCTATACAGACTTCTGGCTCCACACCTCACTGAGCATCAAAGCCAGAGATTCACCTGTCAGTGAGATGTGTCTATACAGACTCCTCCAAAAGCTTTAACACAATGTTTTCATGAGAAACATTCAGAGCCGTCCTCCACACACGAGCCGGGTCAGTCAGAACAGCAGCCAGAGAGTTTGAACTCAAATCAGCATCTTTCATGTTGTGTTGAAAGGTCTTGTTGGGTTCATGTTGGGTTGAAAGAAAATGTCAGGTTGCTAATTCWACAGGCAGTCATCAGTCTTTATAAAATACACAAAGCCAATATAGATTATTATCTATACATCTATAAAATGTTTAATGTTAACATTAAACATTGAGCTTGAATATAGATAGAAATAAAAACTGGCCCTTTAAGTATAGGGGAACGCAATTTAATGCTGCAATATATAACTTGTCTCTCTACTGCCATCTCTGTTTAAAACATAAAATTGCAGGTTACTGGAAGAGTTATTTTCTTAAGTTTACATTCTGAACAACTGCTGTATGAACAAAATACAAACACTGCGTCATCTACAGAACCTGAACATGTGATACTAACCGAATCTTCTTTCTGTTCACAGACATTTCCCACAATATCAGAACTAAATACTCGAATATAATTATAAACGTTTATATATTATCAACATTTCATGTTTATATGTCTGTCTATTCCTCTACAGAGGAATTATGGGAAAATGTTCACATTTGGTGCGTCCACATTTTTTCCCCAGCAACTTTCTAACATAATATAACATTATGTAACTTTTTAATATATAAGCATGTTAGGTGGGCATCCTCACTGTAGAGAAACAGATGGTTAGACTGCATTGAAAGTGGGACAGGCCAGATTTAGACAGCAGCATTTTATCATCATCAACAGCCCACTGATAAAATGCTACACAAGTTTATAAATAACAGTGGAACTGGCAACATAATTCTGTAAGAGACAGGAAATATTTAAAAACATACAGAAGTGGGTTCAATACCATCAGAGCTGATAGAAAACAGCAGCCCAGCTAACAATTTTAGGTTTAAAGAACATTTTCCTAACATTTCCATTAAGTTACAAAAACGCTAAAAATGCTATTTTGAATGTTCTAGGAACGTTATTGCTTGGTTATAAGAACACTATTTAAACATTTCTGTGTATATATTTTTAAAACATTCCACCAACAACTAAGGGTAATGTTTATCATATAACATTAAGAAACATTTGTCTAATGTTACTGCAAGAACGTTTTTGATAACTTTGAGAGAACTTTAAGGAAACATTAGCCAACAATTCTAAGAGTGTTCCCTGTTAGCTAGGAAATCTAATGTATCTAATAATTCATTGTAAACTGCTTAACATATCAGACGAAATATGTGATAAACAAGATTTATAAAACAGAAACTTGCAATGAAACTGTTTATTTCACGAGGCAGCGACTCCCAGCAGGTCTATTCACATTCAGAAACATCAAAAAAACAAAACACAGCACATACAGAAATTCTCTTGATGGGACTAAAGATGCTAAAATGCTCTTTTAAGATGCTGAATGTAATCAAACTAACCGAAGATTGTGACATTGAATGCTATTTGGTTTTTTTTATTCAGATAGAAGATTGTAAATTATAGCTCATATTATTAGTTTAATTAATAATATTGGCATTTTTGAACCACCATAGTTCCATATTGAACTTTCATTATAATTCTCTAAAGACTAATAATACACAATATAGCAGATTCTTAGGCTCCATTTCAACAGTCAGGCAAACGTACATGTTGAATTTCAGCTCATGTGTTGATGAGAGCAGATTAGAGCCTCAGTCAAGCACAGCATCCCTCAGATTCAAACACACAAGAGCTGCTCAACTGCTCAGAAAACTTTCATTCAGATTCAAGCCAAACTATGACCGAACATTCATCACAAATATCCTGAAGGCAACAAACTTTCATCTGCTTTCACATTTTATTACTATAGCTAAAAGAGTTTCATCTAAAGAAACACAAACATGTCTGCATCATTTTTTACCCCTAAAATATTTTAGTTATTTTTGATCAATAGATTCTCTTTTAATGTTAATAATGAGAGAACAAACTGTTTGGGTGGGGGGGCAAATAAATAATGTTGCAATACAAAAAATAATCCTAATGTTTGAAATTCTTCATGCAAAACTTTCCCTGACAGGTTTCATGAGATTCAAAAAAAGGTTTCATTAGGGAAAGATTCAGAGTGAGATGATGAGTCTGATCAAAAATAACATGATGTATGTGAACCGTATCCACTTGGAAACTGTCTGCATTGAGTAGAAAGGACAGGAACTAACCATTGCTTAACAAAAGATAACATCTCTTTACACACTTCATCTTATTTACAGTAAAACATGGCTTGAAGACGTCTCAGTACATATAGTGGATTTGAAAAGTTTACATATGGTACACGAGATCTTCATACAGACTCTAACATTCTATAGGAAGGTCCAGTTGCATTAAATGTCATGCACTATTTAAAACAAATCATTTTTTAAGTTCCTGCATGAAATGTTAAACATTATGTAGTTAAAGGGGTATTTACCTCTCGTCAATACCAGACTAAACATCACTGCTTGCTTTTTGAGTCCATCTATTGGAATGTATGTGTGTGTGTTTGTGTGTGTGTGTGTGTGTGTGTGTGTGTGTGAGAGAGAGAACCAGCAACACAAGTAGCAGAACCTTCACATACGCATAACTGATCTAGAACCTCCAATGTGTTCATTCCAACTTGTTTTTTAATGATGCTTTCAGCTTGTTCTGCACAGCCTGTCTAAGAACAGCTTGCATACCCGACAAATATGCATCAGTTTTTTCACTGGTGGATGTCACATCTCTCATCAGACACAAATAAACACACACGGCGAACAGATTTTTCCTTCGATCGATGCACAAATTCAGAGCGATCAATCCAGGATGCCACCTGTTAGGACAGAGTCATCCAAACACTGCCACCCAGAATCTTCCGGACACCCTAACACCGGTCGTCCTCATCAGTGTCACTTAGAAGCTCACAGCCTGACGTTCCTGAAGCGGCTTGTGCTAATCGTTTTCGGAAATGTCCATTAGGAACCTGCCAAGTGTGTCGTAACTGAGGGGCGGAGCTAATGGTGTTGGAGTGTCCGAGGCTGGTTGCCATGGCAGCTTCAAAAGTAAGAGTCTCCTCAACTTCGCTGGTGTCCGGACTGTTAACATCCTCCTGCAGAAGCAGGTACGGCTCTGAGATGTAGCGGTGCGGGGTGGAGTGGGCGACGGCGGGGTCCTGCCTTATTCCAACAGGCTCTTCCCTTTCCTCTGCGGGCGGAGCCAGTGAGCAGCCCTCCACTGGGGCTGGATTGGTGTGACACACTAAAGGAGAGTAGGAGATGTGAGGCCGGGGGCGAGAGGGCGTTTGTGGGAGTTGCCGGCGCCCTCGGGTTGCCACCCCTGAATCAGAGGTGAATGGAATTGGGCTGACTGAACTAGTTCCCTAGAGAAGGAGCAGAGGATTGTGGGTAAAAAGAGAGAAGGAAAGCAATGAGGTGATTTTACTGATTAAAAGAAAACAGGAGAGGATCTGACAGAGTTCACCTGTCTGTGAGACACATGTTTTCTGCTCTCGCTAGGGGATCGTGAGTGCCGTCTCTCCTGAGACTGACTCCTCTCCTCTGAGTTACAGCGTGAGGTGTCTGGAGACAGCAGGTGTCTCCTCTCTTTAGATCGTCCTCTCTCCTTGTCCACCGGCTCCCGCAGGTTTGACCTGACAGCTGCACATGCACAAACATCAACATGTTAACAAGTAAATGTGCACACAGACGCAAACATACGCTAACACAAAAACACAACAAAACATGACTGAACGTCCCCAGGACGCACATGCTTAATCATAACAAACATCATTAATGCATCCACAGCAGAACAATGTCTCAGGCAGAGTCTTGATTTTCTGGGTCTTTGAGTCTTTGGTTCTGGATCAGCATCAGAGGGTCAGGGTTGAACGTGCAGACTGACCTCTGAAGCTTCTCTGTCTGGGTCTCTGCAGTCGATCGGGGCTGACGCGCTCCAGCGAGAACTCTTCCTGCCAGTCACCGTTCACACACTGATCCCCGATCGTGGAGAACGAGCGCTTCATCAGTTTGTCTGATGACACCTGCTGTACACGCCAAACACAGAGAACAAACAAACACAACAGGCAAACAAACCCCATCAGCACAGATGCAATAACAAACAACAACATGAACACACAAACACAACTGAAAAAGAGGATTAATTTTACATAATTTTACAAGATTAATTTATCTTTCGCTCTCTCACAAATATATGAATATATATAGTGATATTGTAAAGAAAGCCTGCTTATGCTAGTTTTGTTACAGCTACTGTATATGTTTAGATCAGAAGTTTCCACTAGCTTAAACTAGGTTTATTTTACCAGCTCTAACCAGGTTGACCTTTGCTACACCAGACTGTATTCTAGGTGATCAACCACCTAAAACAGCTAATAACCATAAATGAGCATCAGGTTTGTTCACTAGACACTAGTTAACCAGCTAGCATTGCAGAAACTGGATTTTGCAGCAGGAAACATCTTCCTACACCAATAAAAACCCTGATGCTAATGCAACATTAAGCAGTGTGGCTAACATACGCCGCAGCAGTTACGCTAGTTAACGGTTCTGCTAACGCAGGCGGCAGCACCTGCGGCTCTGCTGTGAGTCGAGGCATTGAAGAGGCTCTGACAGAGACGCCTGGAACCTGCAGTGAATCTGACTGCATGCTGGACAGCAGCACAAACTCCTTCTGCTCCGGCACCTGCACAGTTAAACAGACAAAACATTCAGTCCTTATGTTCAAAAAATAGGCCATTTTTTTCATACAAACATGCTTTGCTATGCTGGTTAAAAGTCTCTTTACGTCCTGATAACATTAATTTCTCTAAATATATTTAGATATCTTCTGTAGAAGGTGCAGGACCATAAAAAGTCTGTAGTGATATTTCAGTTGTGTTCTGTTCTGTGTGGCTGTTTTTGGTAAGATGTAAAGTGTAATATAAACACCCCCATAGACATCACAAAAGAATAAGAATCCAGCTTCAGAAAGACTTCAAACATAAAGCAGCTTCAAATATCATAAAACATCTAGAGAAAGCCAACAGCAGGGGTCAGAAACAGAAACTGAGAGAGAGAGAGAAATGGAGTGAACGGGCAAACAAACCCAAACAGCAGCACAAAAATGCATCTAAACTAATCCCTGCTCACCGGTAATATAAGTCTGGACTTTACTTTGACCTGACAGTCCAACCTTAAAGAACAACATCAAAATATCCTTTGAAAACTCTTCTAAAGCTCCTCTTTAAAACTTTTTAAAGCTCCTCTTTTAAAAGGCCAAGCGTCAGAGATGGCAGCTGAAAATGTGAAAAGAAAATGGATCAAGAAAGACAAAAGCATCGTGTGTGTGAACCAGTAAGAGAACGACTAATCAATGCAATCAGAATGAACGAGCCAATCAAAGGGCAGGATTTAGGATTTAGAACCAATCTGAACCATTTTAGAACCAATGTGGCAAGATATTTGTAAGGTTGGGGTTTGTGCCAAATCTCAATATCAACTTGAGTTAAACTTTATTTCACTTGAGAGTTAAAGCTTGTTGACATCTGAATATTATGTCCCAGCTTACTATTCATAAGATTTCACAGACGTATGGTGTTCAAACCCAGTTTATCTGTTTGTTTTTTAATAATAACCTGAATAATTCATTTACTGCCATTGAATTAAACATTAAGCACGAGCCCGAATTCATTCATACAGTTTACACAGAATTTTAAACAGATCTGAATTCAAATTCACAAACATCCATCATGTATTTCATGCACATATGCAAACAAATGAATAAACTGACGTCAGGGCAGTGTGTGTGAGGTGTGTGTGTGGAGTCCCTCACCAGACTCTGGAGGTAAAACTGGTGCTGGTATTCGTCCCTCTCCTCCATGCTGTCTTGGGTTATGGGCTGCATGAAGAGATCTTGGGGGGAGATGGGACTCAGAGCTACAAACCCACCTCTGGTGCTGAGGAGAGCAGAGACAACTTCTCAATATAGTGTTCATAAAGAAGTGATGATGTGATGTGGGACCCTACTTATGCGAAAGTTAAAAAATGTTCTTACAACCTTAAATTGTTAGCTGGGCACACAAACATACACACAGACACACACACACAGACACACACACACAGACACACACACACAGACACACAGACACACACGCACAGACACACACGCACAGACACACACGCACACACGCACACACACACACGCACACACACACACGCACACACACACACGAGTAGCATTACAGGGCAGATCCAGCGCTGTGGGTCAGGAATGGCAGAGCTTTGGCACTGCAGAGGATTTCTTGCGGCAGTGACGACGCATCCATCCGCTGGAACATCGGCGCATGTTTCTGCAAGACCACATAAGATGGTCAAACCTTCTCCATCGCTAAAGAGACGTTAACATGCTTGTAGCTCAAACACTCACACAGGAAATGACATCACTGGCTGTTCATTTTGCTTTTATAACACAGTTCCATTCAGGTTGAGTTAAACCCTCAGACTGAAGTTCTGCAGAGCATGAAACTGATCTGTACCTGCTCTTCAAGCTGTTGACGAAGCTTCTTGGCTTTGTTTTGCTTGTAATAGTCCATGATCATCATGGCTGCATAGATCTTCCCAATGGTCATGTCACTGGCTGAGAGATAGAAATGTTGTCCTTAAAGAAATTATGGTTTCTAAGCCAGAATAAGTTCACTTCACTTAGTGATGTGTTAGAACAGAAAGATCAAACAAAAAGTGGAAAAACTGTGTCATACTTCAGATGCTTTACTCAAGGTCACCTGCCAGCATTAAGAATCGAACCAACAACCTTCTGGTTACAAGCTCGACTCTAACCATCAAGCCACAACTGCCTCCATGCAGAGAATTTCAGAAGCATTGTATGAAGATCTACTTTTTGTCCAGGTTGTTGGTGGTCAAAGCTGCTGCTCACCTTTGTGGATGGGGACCAGCAGTTCAAGAGTTTTCTGGGACAGGTGTGGCCAAATGACACTGATTTCCTTCTGTAACTCAATGTCCATCTGACCCCGGTCCTCCCCCCCTGCCACACAAACACATCCAGCTAACGTTATTTCATCATCATCATCTTGTGTACAATAAAAATAAACCCAAAGCAGACTTCAACAGGTCACAGTAAAAGATTAGCAGTGATGCTAACCTCGCGCGATTTTAACGTCCAGCGCGGTGCGAATCAGCGCCATCAGGGTGGAGGTGAAGTGGACGGACATTTCTTCATCCACCGGCATGTTCATCAACACCAACCGCTACCAGCAGATCACCACAAACATACAGGAACACACACACACACATGAAATACAGCGACTGCTTTTCTTCCTAAGTTAGACAAGTCTGACTGATGTTTTTAAAAACTTTATCTTGATGCATCCATCACAACAGCATCAATAATGTCTAAATAAAATCACAAACATCTTCATGCACAATTTAAACATATATATCTTATACATTCTTATACATCAGATGAGATTTAAGACAGTTTTAACTTTAAATATAAAGACACAGTCTTTCAGAATGAATAAAGGACAATAATAAGCATCTATAAATAATACTGAAACTACATCTATTGTAAATGAATGGCACAGTAACTATTGCCCACCGGAGATGTCAAAAGTCACTTCTGAATGCCAGTAATGCTACTGTATCATAACTGTATTTCTGTAGATCTTTTACAATCTAAAAATCAATTTTAAAGTTTTAAATGTTTCATAAAATAAGACATTAACATATTACACGTCACATATTTGGGAAATTAACAAATGGAAATAGACATACTGCCAATCTAGGATAATAAACCGCTACTGTACAGTGGAAGTTACGTTACAGTAGCCACTGTAAACAAGGGCAACAAGCAGAGATGACTGTAACTGTAATACTGCAGACTACCTTATATGCCACTTTGGACGGGCATTTCTTGCCCAGGCCGAGGGGAGGAGCCATGCAGGTCAGCATCTCATACATATCAGTGTAATGAATACGCCCACTGGGAGAGGGGAGGGGCAATCACCAGACGACAATGTGATGAAGAGGAGGAGGAAGAACAGAGCATTCCCGAGGAACAAGGAAAGGAAGTACATGACGAAGAGGAACAAGGAAACAGCAGAAAGGAAAGAAGGAGAAGGAAGAAACAGGGAAGGTTAATGTGTTTTATAAAAAAAACTGTCAAAAGGAAAATTAAACAAATTGGTTGAAATAAAGGGGCGGAGTCAGGTGGAGCACTTTCTATGCAGTGCTGGCATAGAAGAGGCTGAGGAGAGAAAACACGACAACAGCCAAAGATCTGAGGAGTCTGTGGATCTGAGGGTTTCACTGGTCTTACTGAAAATACACCTCTGCTATTATATAATACATAAACCTACAGAACAGTCAGTATCAGAAATTAACAGCAGCCTACAGTAAAAAAATGGTAGAATAATAATCCAAAATGTGTAATGAATTCCTATTTTTTATTTGTAATCCCACATTTTGTCAAATTTTGTTTTGACAAACTGTTAAATATCACCCTAAAAAAATGTATTTCTGACACTGACTGTTTTAGGCCACGACAGAGAATGTCCAAATC
>JAZGTK010014190.1:0-13881 GCA_036877625.1 Ambastaia sidthimunki
GTCACAAAGCTCGAATCATTTCAAATTGGTTTCTTGAACATGACAATGAGTTCACTGTACTAGAATGGCCCCCACAGTCACCAGATCTCAACCCAATAGAGCAGCTTCGTGCCCTGGATGTGCATCCCACAAATCTCCATCAACTGCAAGATGCTATCCTATCAATATGGGCCAACATTTCTAAAGAATGCTTTCAGCACCTTGTTGAATCAATGCCACATAGAATTAAGGCAGTTCTGAAGGCGAAAGGGGGTCAAACACCGTATTAGTATGGTGTTCCCAATAATCCTTTAGGTGAGTGTATATCCAGATGTTTTATAAACTCACTTTAACTTACTTTATGTGCATGTCATTTCTCTTAAAATGTAATGATTTTCACTTTTAAGAAACTGTCGAGTTATCTGGATTTCCAAACATCAATTCTGCCTCTAACTCGAAAAAGAGCTCAGCCAATCATGGACACAGGGATCAACTCAAAATGGCTTTACTCACATTCTTAAATAAACTTGTTACAATCTTGACTGATTTGTGCTGTGTTGATTCTTAATTCCATTCACAAACAGGTTTCCAACAGCTAAACTTCAGTATATAGTTTATAGTTTGAATAAAGTTAAATGATGGACTTGATTCAGTGGTTTAAGTTGTTCAACAGAGTTCAGTCACTTAGCAGCAAAGTTCAGTTGAGTTTAGTTAGTTCAAGTTAATTTAAATTAGGTTGATAACCTTTAAAGAAACAGAATGAAACACCTGATTAGCTACAATCAAGTCACATCTTATACAGTAACAAATATACACAGCACGCAAATTTCACTTTAAATACACTTAATAGCACACAATTTTAATTAACTGTTCACTCTCTATTACATCTATCTATTATAAATAAGAGTAAGCAAACATATCTTTAGCAAAGTTAGCAAGCACATCTTGAGCTCAAATCATCTCATTAACACACTAGATGACATTATACTTTAAAAACACTTTCATCCTACCATTAGTGTCCCGAGTTGACTAATCATTGACATGCTTTCCAATTCATGATGTCCTCGTTCTCTCGTAACACTTTAGTCACAGTAATACTTTCTCAGATCGCACATCATGCAAGTGGGCGCTCAGCGCACTGTTCATCTTTTACTGCTCTCTGCACGTGCTCACAGCGTGCGCCTGTCATAAACTCAACATTCTTCCGCCTACTTCGTATATTTCCGAAGCTCTTCGTAGCTTTCCGTAAACTGTTTCCTCTGACGTAATTGGTTCGGCGCTGAGTGTTTCGGTTTCCTGTTCCAAGCAAACAATTTAAATAATTTTTACATTTACTTGAATTACATTTTCACAGAAACACATTAACTTCACAGAAACACATTAATTCTTATAAGACCTTGTTAAACTTTTAAAAACAATTAAACTTTAAAGTAACCATAAATACTTATTAACTGAATTATACAGAAGGTCAAAATTAGTCAGTGAACACACTTGTTCATAACAACGTATTAACATTTACTTAGAAAAACAGAAACATAGAAAATAGCATTCAATTCAACATAAAATATCAATATCCACAAAGCTAACCTATGGGCCCAATTAATTAAACCTATAGCCGGCAATAATGAAATAAATAAAAATACCCAGTTCTAAAGTTGCTGGCCAGAAAGATGCTCAACGCTGTATTTTAAAACAAAAAGGCTCCTTCACCCTAAGTCAAAACAAAACACAGGTACCGCTACAACGTAGCTGTTCACACGTGCAGCTCAAGGTGGCAGGAATGAGAGAAGGCACTGGAGACGAGGATTCCCGGCAGGGCAGATGATGTTGGCAAAGTCCTCCGGTTGGCAACGCTATCCGGCTCCGTCGGGCCTTTGTCGATGCCGTCTAGTTCGCAGATTCCACGGGCTTTACTGATTGAGTTCGCTGATTGCGGGCATCATAGCAAAGTCCATGAACAAACACTAACCACTGTTTTAGCAGCTAATTTAACTAAACCTTGTCTTTCGTTAAGTAGTCCACTCAAACTGACTAACTCTATCACCATTAAAGTTTTTTTAAAGAGTCCTTGTCGAACACTTTTACCTAACGATGACAAAAGTCAAGTTTAGAATAAAACGCGTTTCTCACTTGCATCAAAAGCTCCACGTGCATCTCTCTCCATCCTGGAAGTCTCTCACCTCCTGTCCTGTTTCCTCGAATGTGATTCCCTCATTTACAAAGGTTACAGACATAAAATAAATATACAAAACTCACATGTATCTTCTTTCCACATTTTATTAAACACAGGAACACATTTCAATATAGATTCTTACACAAAAAAAAAAAAAAAAACACGTTAATGACATGTACACCATAGCAACATTACCATAGTAACAATAATATGCAACTTTCTTATATTGAGCAAAACCATAACTTAGTTGCTGGTCAATGAATTTTAAACTTTTAACTTTTTTTTGTTTTGTTTTGTTGCCCGCAAATTGTGGAATCCTTTATTTTCTTTATTTTGTGTTTTCAGTTATTGAAGTCCAGTTTCTCTTTTGTCTATGCCATTGATTATTTGTTAAGTTTCTTTTTACGCTATGAATAACTGTGTGGTTGCATGTATGTGTGTGTGTGCGTGTTGAATGATTAAATTTAATCCTATTGTTGTTTGTGTACAGGTGCTGTGTGCCCAGGGCCAGGGAGGCTGATCCTTTCTCTACTCTTTTTGGGTTGTAGTGCTTCTTCCAGCGTGTGCTGTGTGGTCACCAACAGTAATTTCACGGGCATTGAGTGAGTGTGTGATATGTGCATCTGCAATGTGTGATCACTGAGATTTACCTATCGGCCTGCCCTGTGCTGAGTAGCCGCAACCTTGTATTTTTTAGAAGATTTGTGAAGGAACTGGCTTGCGAAGTTTGTTTCTTTTTTGATAAAAATAAATTATATTTTTATATCCATGTCTTCTGCTCATCCATTGTAGAACGAACTTGTGGCCTTTTTGTAGCACTTAAGGGGTTAATAGTTCCCTGGGTGAAATTCCCAGGGTGGGGTAGTCAGTGGATTATTTCCTCTACCTCCTACCACTTCTCACATTCTGGCGTAGTCGGCAGGATCTACCGTTTTAAGCAGAGACGTGGGTATTTTTGTTGTTAAACTTGTTTTTTTTGTTGTATTAAGAATTGATTGTTACCCATAGGAACAAGACAGCAGCGTCAGTCCGAGGAGGGACTTATTTTGCTGTGTCCCCGTTGGTCCCTTTTTGGTGTTTGGTTGGTCCCCCCACTGTCTACTCTTCTCCTTCTAGGGTAAGTGTGATCTAACAAACACATAAGAACCATGGAAGATGAGATGCAAGAGCTTAGGGAACTTGTCGCCCAATTGCGGGCTGATAATAAGAGACTTCGGCAAGAACGAGCCCCAGTTGTAACTCCAGGCCCTAGTATAGCCCCCCCCCTCTGCTGATACTGTACCTTTAGTCACTCACCAGCCTACTGACCTTGTTACTCCAATTAGTGAGAGGTTTGTTTTTGTGCCCCGGGATAGAAAATGTCCGAAGTTTGGCAGTAGGTCAGGATTGATTGATTGGTATTAATGAATGGATTGAGGAGGCCCAAGCGTGTATGCGGGCTCGTCATTTGTCTGTGGCCGATCAGGCCTTTTTCCTTTTTGATCATCTAGAGGGCGAGGCATGGGAGAAGATTAGGTTTCTCTGATGTAAAAGGGGGGGGAACCAGCGAAAATTATTCAGGCACTGAAAGAGTTGTACGGGTGTTCTTTGTCCTATGTAGCTTTGCAGCAGGACTTTTTTCTAGAAGGCAACAGGAGGGAGAGACGCTGCTAGAGTTCTCACTCACCCTGATGGGCCTCTTTTAGAAAGTGAAACAACAGTCACCTCACGCTATGCCCAATGCAGATTGTCTTTTGCATGACCAATTTGTTGAGCATGTCTTGGACGTCAGTCTTCGCCGAGAGCTTAAATAGTTGGTCCGTCGTAGTCCTAATTCCACTATTTTAGAAGTCCGTAGTGAGGCCATTCGGTGGGAAAGGGAGGAAATGCCGGGAGGGGCCAGGGGACGAAGTCAATCTGTCCCGCTGGCTTATGGAATTCAATATGCAGGGCAGAGCGAGTTGCAGATGGGTGCTGCTAGCCCTCCTCTAAAGTCTGAGTTGGCTGAGCTAAGGGAAATGTTAAAACTGCAACAGGAACAGTTGAATCAGCTTACCCAAGGGTTTGCCCGTTTGCAGGATCCAAATTCGCGTAGTCGATCTCCATGCTATGGTCATGTCATATGTAGGAGATGTCAACAGCCTGGCCATTTTGCCCGGGAGTGCGATGGGGAATGTGTTCCCCCTCGTCCTCAACAGTCTACCGTAGTTCCACCATTGATTGAGGGTAGGCAGTCTTGTCCCTCGCAGTCATCTGAAAACTAGCCCCCACCGAGTTGCTCGTTCAGTTCAGGGTTATTATTGGTCCTAGTGCGGCGTCTCGTTTAGTGTCCTCTTGTCCTCATCTTAATGTTATTTTTGGTGGGGTTTAGGTTCCCTGCTTGGTAGATGCCGGTTCCATGGTGTCTACGATTACGGAGAGTTGTTTTCTCCAGCATTTTGAGCCATGGGGGCAGGAGTGACTTAGGTCTTGTCAATGGTTGCAACTCACCGCTGCTAATGGTCTCGCTATCCCCTATATTGGTTATATGGAGCTTGATGTTAAGCTTTGCGGCAAATTGGTACCAAATTGTGGAGTGCTGGTTGTCCGAGATTGCTCATGCAAGCTCTACAGTATTGTCGCCAAGCTAATACCCACTCCTCTGTCGACCAAGTTGGAAAGGTTAGGGTGCGGGGGCATGGGGTGTGCCACGTTCCAGGTGGCATGATGAAGCTCGTAGCAGCAACTTGTTCAGAAAATTATTCTAATGGTACCGTGCTTTTTGAGCCCCCCGAATCCGGTCTACAAGTGACCTGGGGTACAGTGTATATACCGGTGGTGAATGTATGTACCAGTGATGTTGTATTTTACCCCAAGACATCTTTAGGCACCTCAAATGGTGTTTTTGTTATCAGTTTGACAGAAGGTGTTTTGTCAGAGATTTGTCAGTTTTGTCAGGGGAAGAACAAGCACAGGTTCAGGCCTTGCATCAGAAGCACCAGTCAGTGTTCTCAGCCCATGACGGGGACCTGGGGTGTACTAACCTTCTTTCTCATGATATCCCCCTGTTGGATGATACCCCGGTATGGCACGGTACAGGCGGATACCTCCGTCAGAATATGAGGTAGTAAAGGCAAATATTAATCAGCTGCTCGAGGCACAAGTAATCAGGGAAAGTTGCAGCCCTTATGCTTCCCCCATTGTTTTAGTTAAAAAGAAAGACGGTACCCTACAAATGTGCGTAGACTATCGGCAGTTAAATTCTAAAACCCGGAAGGATGCCTTTCCTTTGCCTCGTATTGAAGAGTCATTAGATGCCCTGACAGGGGCCCGCTGGTTTTCCACAATGGATCCGGCCAGCGGGTATAACCAGGTCCCTGTCACAGAGTGTGATCGGCCAAAGACTGCCTTTTGTACTCCATTTGGCTTGTTTGAATGGAATAGGATGCCCTTTGGACTTTGCAATGCCCCAGCACATTCCAACGCCTAATGGAGAGACTGCTTTGTGATTTACAATGTCAGTCTTTGTTGTTGTATCTGGATGACATAGTGGTGTTCTCCTCTTCTGTGGCCCAACATTTGGAGCAATTGGAAGTCGTCTTGAAGCGATTAGGGGGTGAGGACCTCAAGGTTAAATTAGGGAAGTGTGCATTCTTTCAGTGTAAAGTGAAATATTTAGGACATGTAGTGTCCTCTGAAGGTGTTGCAACAGATCCCAGTAAAATTGAGGTAGTGGCCCAGTGGCGTTCTCCCACCAGTGTCTCGGACTTGCATTCTTTCCTAGGTTTTGCTAGTTATTACCGTCGTTTTGTAGAGGGGTTTGCCAAGCTGGCATCCCCTCTGCATAGACTGGTGGCGGAGCTGGCAGGTGGTAGGCCTAAGAAACAAGGGGACCAGGGTTTTGTTCATTCCTGGACTGAACAATGTCAGATTAGTTTTGAGGCATTAAAGAGTAGACTTACTACTATACCTGTTCTTGCATATGCTGATTTTTCCCTGCCCTTTATCTTAGAGGTGGATGCTTGCCATAGTGGGCTAGGGGCCGTACTGTCCCAAGAACAAGGAGGCAAGGTGCGGCCTATTGCCTATGCCAGCCGTAGTCTGAGGCCTACTGAGCGCAATATGTCCAACTATAGCTCTATGAAGTTAGAGTTCCTTGCGCTCAAGTGGGCCATGACAGAGAAATTTCGAGAGTATTTGTTGGGGTATAAATGTGTGGTATTCATGGACAACAACCCTCTTAGCCATCTGATGTCAGCGAAGCTTGGAGCAACACACATATACCATCCATAGCACAGACATAGCACAAATGCCTAGAGAAGGTATATGCGGCATACACTGTGTTCATGGGGGAATAAAGCAGATAGCAGATGTTATATATCAGTGAACCATATAAGTTACTCTGGCTCTGTATCAGTGGAAAACGCCACACAGGAACATGGTATTCCCTAGCTGCCAGGCCACCACTAGGAACACCCAACAGGCTTCTAAGTCACAGTCAAACTAGGGATGAGGGATGGACATTCCCTCACCTCCAACACTGCAAATACCCCACGATGTTAGTACCGAAAACTACGGAAAAAGGACAGGTGTCAATGATGCCACTGGTGCGGAGGGTTTGAGCATGGCAGACCCTTCCAACCTATCATGGTGAACAATTTATTTCGGCTATCAGTGGCAGCCTACCTTGGTTCAAGGCTAGGACATACCTTCGTGCAGTAATGGCAAAGAGGGCGATATAGCCTAGTCGAGATTTCAAACAAGTTGATTTTACAGCCCTTACTTTATTATGCCCAAAAAAGGGGTGGTTTGTGTCTGCAAATCTAACCTCTGAGACTTCTGAGACTCTGAGACTGAGAATCAGGCCTTACACACATGAGCCCATTCAAGATGCAGTGGTGCATCGTCAATTCGACACCAGGATTGGTTTGCAGCAATCGACATAAAATAACTATTTTCCATGCGTCAATCCTTCCTCAACATTTACTGTTTCTCTGGTTTGGAGGAGTAAGTACTTTTACAGTGAGTTCTCAGCCCTTGTGGTATTTAAGATTGGGGCCCCTAGTGTCACTAAATCGACACAGCAAGGAAGTGAGTGACAGATAGGGAAAGTCTTAGTTATTATTATTATTATAACCTCTGTTCCCTGATGGAGGGAATGAGACACTGTGTTACTCCTGTCATAGCACTGAACTGAACGAGAATTGGCTAGAACTTCCTCAGCCTCTTAGCACAAACCTGGCAAGTGGTGCATGCCAGCTCCTAACTATATGTTCACTTTCACTCGCCAGTTCCCATTGCCTATTTCTAAAACATCAGACGTGATTGGGTCTCCCAATGGCGAACCACTAGTTCAGCAATACTAACATTGCTGAACTATGTTACCCCAAACACCGACTTTAGCAAGTGTTAAAGTGCATTTTAGCAAGTGCATTTTTAGACATTTATTTAAAAAATTAAAGTTTATTAAGTTTAAAATTATAGTTCAAATTAAATTATGCACTGGTAAAAACTTACTGAAACATTCAAACAGTCAAAACTGAAACATTCAGTCATCTTTTTGTCTGAAGTATTTCTGTTGTATATAAGTATTGTTTTTTTCTGTTAATAAATGTGTCATGAATTGTTGTGTGTTCTACTAATGCTGTTGTTATCAAGAATCATGGAAGAAGAACCCAAGCGCAGACAGATTTAAACTGTACCCATTTCTTTGCGTCTTTACCACAGTTGTGGAGGCTGTCATTGCTGTCCTAAGGGGAGGTGACTGGCTTAGTTTAGCCCACTTGTGAGACCAGTTGTGTGCACACAGGGATCATGTGCTCCAGCACGTAGACCGACTGGGACTTTGATTCAGCTAGGTGCAGAGTATTTCTATTTTTTTCTGTATGGATCTGGACCTGATCTCGATGACAGCATGCTTTACTAATTAGCATACCAAGTGCTTTCAGTGGTTTCCTGTCAGTGCTTTCCTGTCTAAATTCCAGGTCTGTGGTCCCCCTCAAATTGTTTCAGAGGTTCCTGGGGCATATGGCATCATCAGTGACCGCTTTAGCACTGGCGACACGATCAGCTCCCGAGAATGACATGGCACTGCAGCACTCAACGTGTGGTTATCATACCTAATTGTCGATGCACGTGCAGCCCACGATCGGACGTCTCTTTAATTTGGGCTGGTGTCCCAGTGGAACAGGTCTCAAGGAACATTGTAGTAAAATTAATGCCTGGCAGTTGGACTGGGGTGAATGTTAAAGCATGCAGTGTTAGGGCTCTGGACAGTGTCTCGCCTGCATTGGCACACCAACTGTCTGAAGCTGCTGGCAGTTCTGCAAGCCCTAAAGAGGTTTCGGCTTTTACTTCAACTCAAATATGTGCTGGTCCGCTTGGACAGCACTGCCACCATAACATACATAAAACGTGTTTTTAATATTTCTAATCACTGCTCATTGCAGTGATTAGATGCAGATGCAGACCTTTTTATTTACCACGGTAATTCACCACTGTTTTCATTGTCGGAGTGTACATTTCCCCCACCGCTAATGCTAAAGAGGCACTATGTACTGCAGAAGGCTCACTCTAACAGACCTTTTATTATCGCCAGAGATTTCAACCCTGTAAATCTCAAGTCGGTGCTTTCTAAATTCCATCAACATGTGGACTTTGTGACAAGTGGGGTGAATGTGCTGGATCTTGTTTACACAAACATCCCTGGCTCGGCTACGATCAACAGCACAACTTGAACATTTGGTTCCTAACGGGCTCTAGGAGTGGCGCTTGCATCTATTAAGAGGGCGGGCCTGTAGGCACTCTTTGTGTGCTGTGAGTGCCTAGAGTTCAATCTGGACTTACATTGGGGATGTAGCTAGGGTGGGGCCACAGGACAAAGTTCCCTAAATGCGTAAGCACTCCCCTTTCAGGGGGAGGACCCAGCTCTTGTATTGCTGTGTCCAGTGTGCACCATGCGCTTGTATCTGGACCGCAAACTGTTTGTCTGTTTTGGAGGTCAGTAAAAGGCTCCAAGCAGAAGTTAGCTCATTTGATTGTGGATGCAACTACTACACGATACCAATGCCAAAACCTGCAATGCCTGTGCTCTGTTTAAGGATCAGAGGTTACAGTTTTCAAAAACGTTTTAAAATGTCTGTGCTTTGATGGAAGCAGGGTGATCTCAAAGTAAAATTATTCTTGAGTTCATTTTGTATTTTCATTTGACTGGTTAAAAACAACATTGTTCTAATAATCAACATCTTATTGTATTAGGATGTGAACAACATTTATTTGTAACCCTTTTCTTAACCCTGGGGGTTAATTTAAATACTTCTCTAACAAGAAACCTAGGTTCCCGGCAGTTGAATGGTGAATTTGTCCGGTGTTTTGTCTTCAACATTTAATACAGATGTACCTTTTTTTCTTAAACACATATATCCCTCAACAATCACTATGAAACCTAATTATGTGAATTAGTTCTTATTTATATTTTTCTAGGAATAATTGTATTGAATGAATTAACTATCAAAAACAATGAAGTATCAGGTTATGAGTTTAAAGAGAAGGAATAAAGGTTTATTTTAACACTAATTGAATTACTTTTGTCTTTAAGAGAGACAAGCAATGAAACAAGTAAACAATGTAAATGTATGAAGAATAGAAAACTTCACAGATAAAGGGTATGGAAAACAATGGTTTTCAGTAAATGAAAGATTTATATTGCCCTTCTGAATCTTAAGATTCCTTGCTCTTAAACCTTAAATTCAACACATGAAATGAGAATTCACAATTAACAACATTAACAAGCATTTAGATTACACACTTGTCAGAAAGAAAAAAAACAACAACCCGGGATTCACAATTTTATAATGTCTCTTTCAGCAAATTTCAATCAATAACTCAGTCACAAATGTACGCGTACTTTAACGTTGGGGCCCAGTTCGTTGGTGCACATTCACAGTTGACCAGTTTAGAATAATCGTTCACATCCAATGAGTCACGAAAATATATTCACTTACGTCCATCCGATGATAAAGTGGCAATGTTGAAATCACTCCTGGCATAAACGAGTCATTGATCCGTCGATCCAACGATGAAACCAGACGTGCCCATCTCAGTATCAAGAGTCAATGACGAACTTCTAACCGTCAGCATACACAGTTCACACGATCGAGAAGTAAACGACCGTGAAATTTTTTTTTTTTCTTTAATAAAAGCAATCAAATCAAATAAAACCCGAGAGCTCCTTTTGCATTTTGGGCCTTATAGTACATGTACTCAGTCTCCAAAATGACGATAACCACACAGCTCACACGCAGCCTCTGCTCTCCATGTGCGATGCTCCTCCCCCTTCTTCCTCAGGTAACTCAGGATATATCGCAACCTTAAAGAAGCTCAACATTCATTGGCTCACAATAATACACTTGCATTAAATGTTTTATGTCAGTGGATAAGAAACAAACATCTGAACAATAAGAGTAATGCTGATGCATGTATTACAAATAAACAAAAACAAAATACATACATTTTAATATTCTGCATTATTAAAACAAGCATGTTTTAGGGGTCCCTACACATTAATAAAAAGAAAAAATCTATATCTATACATATAAATACACTTATCCATGAAAGTCTACATATTTAATTTATTTACATAGTAAACTAATTATTTAATTTAAAATGCAGTAATAATGAGTTAATTGTTTTAGTGATGGTTCAAGCGATCATGACTTAGGGAATACAATTTTCATTTACTTTTCACATTTGTACATTTAATTTATTATACAATCAAAAAAACCTTGCAGTACGTTTAAGAACTCAAAATGCCTGTGTTGTGGGTTAGGGTTAGTCTCTTTAGCACCAGCCCTAGCAAAAACAGCCTTAACCACACACAGAGGGGAAAACATCATCAGGGACACTTGAAACTGATCTGCTGCTCATCAGGACGGGCTAATAAACTCATGTCAGATAAGGGGGAAAGATGTCCAGGGAACTTACTGGTGCTGTCCCAACTTTTACATATAGACTGAACAATCCCCAAATAAGCAATCTTTAGTGTGCAGAACCGTCTAGTCCGAGCCCACCCATGCTAACCACCAGCTGTACAGTGTACCTTATCATAACTGAAATCCTAATAAACACTTCTCTGGGGTACTTCCAGAGTTATTCACTGCATCTGAGTCTCATTCATTCCACTACAGAAATTATTTGTTCTGTGTTTCCTCCACATTGTGACATTGTATTTCCTCCACCTTGTGACATCAGTGTCAGGTATCACACAGAGATCCAGCTGCAGGTACACAGTTTATTAGATGAACAAAGCAAAACAGAAAGGCCAAGATAAAAAAACAAAAACTGAAGGGCGTAGGAGATAATCCGGCACAGGCGCTGACACAGCTGGCAGCGGGAGATCCAGGAGGGTGAGGGGCAGGGCAGGAGAGCAGCTGAGCGGGGATGGGCTGGAGGGGAAGCGGGAGATCCGGCAGCAACACAGAGAGCATAACTGTAAAAAAAATAATAAAACAGAGCAGCAAACAAAAGGAGACAGACAGCCTGAAATCTTGACGGAAAACGAAACTGACTCTTGACTAAAACTGACTCTTGACTAAAAAGACAAGACACGGGGCCAGACTGTAACAAATGCAATGAACTGACAAAGGACGTAAAACTATAAAACACAAGAAAACTATAAAGGGGAGAAAATTATAAAGAACGGGTGCAAGACACAATTCCAAACAAGACTAACGAGAAGGCGGGGTAAACACGGACAGCGGAGCACACGGCGAACTGTCAAAACAAAGCTGCATGCTCCAACAAAACAACAATAACACGAGGACAAAATGACACAGACAACAAACCAAAGGTCCTGACAGTATGCCTCCCCCCAGGAGTGCCACCAGGCGCACCAGGGGCAGCGGCATCCAGGCGATGGCGGTAGTCCTTGATCAACGAGTGGTCCAAGATGTACCGGGATGGCACCCAACTCTGCTCTTTCAGGCCATAGCCCTCCCAGTCCACCAAGTACTGAAAACCTCTACCCCTACGGCGTGCGTCAAGAATCCGCCTAACAGTGTAAACAGGGGAGCCATCCAGGAGATGCGGAGGAGGAGGGGCTAGGGTAGAGGTGGGGGGATTAAGGGGGGAAACCCCATGCTTGATTTTTGAGACATGGAAAACCGGGTGAACCCGACCAAGGGAGGGGGCAATACGGAGCCTGACCACCACCAGGCTCAACACCATAACGATCTTGTAGGGTCCAATAAACCTGGGAGCCAGCTTGCGAGAAGGGAGGGAATTATAGGTCTACCCATCGTACTCTACCCATGAGAGCTGATGGCACCAGGAACTCGGATTCTGTGATGACAGACAGCGGAGTGCTCTTTTGAGATCCTGGTTGGCTCGCTTACATTGCCCGTTGGTCTGCGGATGAAAACCTGTGGACAGACTTGACGTGGCCCGATCTGTCGACAGAACTCCAAAAGTGGGAGACGAACTGCGGACCCCTGTCAGACACAACATCCACTGGTAGCCCATAGAGCCGAAAGACGTGGTTGACCATAACTTGAGCAGTCTCTCGAGCAGAAGGAAGTTTGGGTAGGGGAATGAAATGGACTGCCTTGGAGAAGCGGTCCACCACCGTCAAAATAACAGAGTTACCATTGGATGGGGGTAACCCCGTGACAAAGTCCAGGGCGATGTGGGACCAAGGACGGGAAGGAATAGGGAGGCGGTGAAGCAGACCAGCAGGGGAGGAATTAGAGGCCTTCTTCTGGGCACATGAGGAGCAAGCCAACACAAACTGTCTGACATCGGACCCCATGGAGGGCAACCAGAATCTCCGAACACCTGGATGGCAAACCAACTTGGAGGCATAACCCCACCGGAGGACTTCAGGGTGCAGCACAGCCGGCACGAACAACCAACCCTCAGGACACCATTTTGGAACTTCAGCCCCTCGCCCGGCCAGTCTCACTTGTCACTCGATCCCCCACGAGAGTGACCCCACCACCACCACACCTCGTTTGAGGATGTGTTGTCTCCCCAGGGGACTTGAACACGCGAGAGAGGGCATCAGGTTTGATGTTCTTAGCACTTGGCCGGAACGAGAAGGTGAAATTGAAATGCCCAAAGAAGAGTGCCCATCGGGCCTGGCGTGTGCTCAACCGCTTGGCTGAACGGATGTATTCCAGGTTTTTATGATCTGTGCAGACCAAGGGCTGTGCTGACCCCTCCAGCCAATGGCGCCACTTCTCCAGAGCGAGCTTCACCGCCAACAACTCCCAGTTGCCGATGTCGTAGTTTCGTTCTGCTGGACACAGTCAATGGGACAAATAGGCACAGGCATGCACTCTCCCATCACTCTCTGAACGCTGAGACAAGATCGCTCCAACTCTGACGTCGGACGCGGAGCATATTAGCCGGGTTGGAAAGCATTATTTAAAACACTATCATTCTTCCCACTGAAACAAGGGAATTTAAGCTTTAGCTCAAGGGGAATAATAAGTATAATTAACTGTAACCAATTATATTAATTATTATAAGATGTGTATATATATATATATATATGTTTTACCTGATTAAGCAGAATTAATAATAACAATTAATTAATGCATTCGTCCAGCAATACATTCATAATTGTACCTTAATTCTAAGAAATGTTATTTCCCGTGGCCTTTAGAAAATTAACTTCTTACTGATAGACAGTGCTACTTCAGAGCATGTACCAAGATCGGCAAGTTTAAGTGACGTTCGTTTGTGAGCAGTTAAACACAGAAGCAATCACAAGT
>JAZGTK010014191.1:0-13881 GCA_036877625.1 Ambastaia sidthimunki
AGTAACAGGGGTAACAGAGGAGAGTGACACAGGGCTGTAACAGGGATCTTACCAATAAGACCCTGGAGCTGAATCTCATTGGTATCTAGTTCGATTCTATGTTTAACATCTTACATTCTCCTTAAAGGAAATCTATTGTACCTCATTCAATTTTAAACCTGTTCTGTCAGGCCTCTTCATTGGACCTTAATTAGTGTATAAAACACTGCATCCTTTTCCTTATCAAGGGTTCGAACAAATAAACATGGACACCATTTACTTCATAGTGAACCTTTCTGTTACATCTCTCAGCAAAGGTCAAGAGCTGTCAAAAATATCTGAATGTTGACCTTTTTAAATATGCTGGCAAAACAACATCCATGGTACCGCAATGGCTCCATCAAGCTCCAACAAGGGGTTGCCAGACTTTCTCTCTTCCACAGAATCGTGAGGGGCTAAAGGGTTATGGAGTGGTTGAACCTGCTCCAAAGAGCACTGACTGGCAGAATGCTAAGCAGGATTTGAAACCCACCTCATTCTCCAAACTGTAGTCCTGAACCAAGTGCATGTACAGGGTGGTGGTCCAGTGCATCCCACCCACCAGCATCAGGCCGACCATCCTGCTGGGCCCAGCAGTGAAGATATGAGCCTTTATGGCAGCATCCTCAGCCATGGCGTGATACGTCGTCCACTTCTCACCTGCAGTCGAGAGATCGCTGTTAAATCTTTACACAGAAGCACATGAAACGTTAGTTGAACGTTTCAGTATTGTCAGTAACCCAACTGGCCAATTCCGTATTACAAAACTGAGTGTGTGTATGTTTTAAAATGTCTTATTTATATGGCATTTAAAATGTTATTGTATTATTTGGTAAATAAGAATTATGTGCTTATGTATAGGACTATACAAATTCTATTCATGCAAAAAAACTAAATCATGTTCACAGGTTCACAAAGCTTATTGTACAAATCTGATTCAACAATGTCATGGCAGAAAGTCTTTCTAGCAACACAGAGTCGTCACTGACCAGCAATAGTGATCAGGTCTGTTTCACTGATGTTGTGACAGATGGATTGCGTGTTTTTGGGGTCGGTGACCAGCGGACGAGTGCCGCTCAAGGCTGCCAGGACATCCCCTCACCGCACTGAAGACCACAGAAACCAGAAACACTGACAAAGTCTGACATCTGAAGTGTATCTAATTGACAATGTTTCAACAGGGCATAGCAGTCCGGCTCTGAAAGTTAAAAAATCCTGTTACTTCTTATTTTTAGCAGTTTTGTTTAAACTCTACAAGTTATTTCTGCTTTCTGCAGAAGCTGTAAGTTGGTGTGATTCCAACTTAATATGTAAAAATCTAATTTTTTCGGAGATGAACTACACTTCCCATAAGCCTTAGAGGACAAAGTTACCATGGAAATGAGAAAAAAATCCTAGCAGTAGCCAATCACTACTCTACATACGCAGTGAACTGTTTACACCTACATCTAACTGTCTATATATAAAGATAATTTTGTATTTGATAAATGTAACACGGGAACAACATAAGCAAGAGTCCACAAAAAATCACCTCGCAAGGTCTTCCACTGAATTACTCTGTTACTTTGCTAAACCAACAAACTCCAAACCGTGTACGAGTCCGGCGTCAATTTCCTTATTGTGGTGACACCTCAAGCATTAATTATTAAGAGGAAGTTGTGTATTGATCTACAGTACACCTGCTGCTGTAATATGTAGGTTGATATTTCTAAATGGGGGAGAAAACACAGACAGCATTCTCATTATCAAAGGGCATCTTTGAAACATTTATGACAGGCTGGGAGCTCTGCAGATAACAGACTGAAAGACCAATAACACACACACACACCTGCCTAAATGAACCTCAGCAATAGAACGTTAGGCTGTCGAATGCATTTTAAGGGGAGAATTTAGTTCATTTTCACCTGCAAATTTTAGTGACGTACCTGAGCTGATAGAGGATGGTGCCACCGGGGCTGGCCACCTGTCCCGGGTCTTTTCCTGCCTTCTGCCCAAGATCTGGGGATGGGCTTAGAGTTAAACAGAATATAATTGTTCTCATAGACATCAATATTAGATGTCAAATTTGTTGGAAAGGACAGTAAGCTCATCAGCCAATTGGAAGGGTTGAAAACGTAAAGATATTTTATGTTTTTATACCATCACTGTATCAGCTATAAAATATAAATAATAACCAGCTGTCAGTTTTAGACAACATTGCTGCTTTTCCAATTAATTACTATGTTTTCTAGTTAAAATCTCCTAAAAATGTTTTCTAGTGAAAATAGGTTATTCAATGAAATCTGGACAATGTGAATACATTTTAAGATTTTCCTTAAAACCTCTCAATTTAACCTTTACTACATCTCTCTCTCACACAATCTCTCCATTCGAGGGACAAACAACTTGATCTTGCCTCTACACTGTTAAAGTGAAGGACCTCCCACAGCCAAACCCTTCAGCCACCTTCAGTACAGCAGATCTCAGTCCAGTCTGAACCCTTCATCCAGAGGCAAGGTCTCTGTCAGTCCACCTTCATTCTCCATGATCTGCTTTATTCTCCCGGGTCAGAAGGGTTGCCCGGTCACTTTGCCTGGCACAAGGCAGAAGGCAGCCGTCACACCGAGGCTTGTAAGCCAGATGACTTTTAGCTGAAAGACACTGAATGAGATCACGAGAATCAAAAACTCAACAACTTTCTTAGAGAAGAAAGAAGATTAGTTATGAAGTTAATCAAATCAATACCTTCAGTCACATTAGCAGATTTGTTGAGATTTGTTACTAGACTCAACATAACTGCTACAAATCTATCTGTCTGTCTGTCTCTCTGTTGGTCTGTTTGTCCACACGCATGAAGGCGAGACCCTCAAACACACATGAAATACTTCTTTATTATTATTAAAGACCTTCACACAGAAGTATGATGCCCACACAAACATAAACATTCACCCTAAGATTGTTTGTACATTTATGTTTTTTTGGTCAAAGTTGTAAAGCATTGATAAGGAATAAAAAGCATTGACTAAGTCAATTATTTTCTCTTTTGTCATGTCGTATCCCACCCAGATCACCAAGTCGTATCCCACCCAGATCAATGGGAGTTTGTAATGAATTAATCTCTGCAACTGGACTTTTTAAGCTTTTGCTTGCACAGTGTGTCAAAATGCTGTCAACATTTTACAACAACCAAAAAAAATGTTCTTACAACCTAAAATTATTAAAATAAAAATAAATATAAAATTAATTTTAGATAAAGCTAATTACTAACCTTAACTCCACCCAGTTTTTGTGTTTTAGAATAAAAATACCTTAAAAGCTACTGCATCAAATAAAAGATTTAAAAAAATAAGAAAAAAACATTAATTAATATTTTATATTTTTGTGATGTGTATACAGCTGTTACAGGGTCATTCAAAGCAACTTAAACAATTTTACACACATAAAAAATAAATGACTTTATCACTGCAGCTAGAGGTTAGCTTCTTCATTTAAAACATGTCTTTTTTTCTGCTGGGAAGGTCTGTGTTCTTGAGGGACAGGTAACCCACGTAAGCATGTCTAATGCTAATACATGCTCAGGGTAACTCCACCAGACAGTGAAGACAAACGCAGGCAGGAAGCCCATTTAAAGGGCACACTTCTCCAAGAATAATGTGCGGTGAAGCCACCAGCATGCTTTGTTAGAGATCCCACGAACCCTTACTGGCTAGATCTGCCTCCACACTCACGGCTGTGCGCTCAAGCCACGACACTGCGTAAACGTTCTCTTAACGTTCCGAGAAATTCCAACAAGCGCAACACACACGTATACATGTTGGAAAATTAATAATGCGTTATTAGCGTGCTAAACGTAGCTCACGCGGAAAACTGTGACCTGCAGCGGCAGACAGGAAATGCTTGACTGAGCTTGAATGTTTATTAGAGTACAGCTCGCAGGTACAGCGAAAAGAGCAGAGCTTTTGTGCAGCCAAATTATAATGAAATAAAGAAAAAACAGCATAACAAATTACCGAAAACGCAGATAAGTGAGTTTTTGTGTCAGATGAGGTTAATAAAAAAGACCTACAGAAGGAATGAATGACTTATCATAGAAGAGGAAAGATGCAACGAGCGGCGGTGCATGCGAATGAGATATCTTGGAAAAGTGAGAGGGAGTGAAAGAAAGAGAGGATAAAAAGAGAGAGAGTGCGAGTATGAAGAGGGAGAGAAATAGAGGGAAGCAAATAGCGACAGGCAGGCTGCGATCTCCAGCGGAGAAGGTCAGATTTGGAAATGTCACGGCCGTGATTGTTCCAGATTGAATAATTGGAAAGAAAAGCCGGCTGACAACCCAGGGGAAGGAGGGAAGGTGGGGGTGGGGTGGAACGAATAAAACACACCTCTAAACTGTCATTACAATCCCGTTTCAAGACCACCCCCAAATCCACACACACACATACACAAATGAAGATATTTCTAAACATGAAGGCACATCTCAGAACTGTCACTAACAGAATATAAACGCGTTGCGGTAGTGAACAGAACATCTCTTTGACTCCGTCTCCACCGTGGAGGAACTCAATGTGACAGATCGTTGCTCAGATAGCCGCCACACACCCCCAGAATATAAGCCACCCACTGAACCTACGAGGCAACGCACGGGCCAAATGTGGTTTGACAGGAAGTACCGTAAAGCAAGGCTTGAGGGCGGGGCTTGAGCTGCCATTGACGAGACCTTGAGTAAAGGGTACAAGTTCTGCACATCCAGACTAACCAGTAACATATGGAAGTTTTGCCTGGTGGCAGCCTCAGGCACAGACGGGCCAACAGAGACCCGGACAAAACGACTGAGTTTGGTTGCAATAACCCACAGCAGTTTTCAACAGTTGGGATTATGGAGCAATGTCACATGAAATCGAATGACTTTATTGCCACTAAAACAGCAACTACAAGGTTTTGGAAGTAACAGACAATGATTTTTACCTCAGCAACAGCAGATTCTAATTGTGTTCCTGTAGCTTGACCTGACAGACTACATGGTGCTATTAAATCTCAAAATGCATGTACAGTGCAGTAAATACTGTGTTTCTTCTACATATTAGTAATTACAGTAGATATTGTTTTAACTTATATCATGGTATTGGATTTTTCCAGGTACCACTTAGTCTTAAAGCACCTTGTGACATATTTGTTGAAACTTTAAAATATCTGACAAGTAAATGATGTAATCTTAAGATTTTTCTTCTCTGTGACCCTTTCACACTTCTCTGGCTGCTTTAAATATCAGAGCAAAGCATAAATGCCACCAGTAATTAATAATGATGATGGTAAGACAGGAAGATCAGTTTGACTCCAGTTGTGCAGTTTCTGTGGCAAAAATTACACACTCGTTTTAAAAAGATTTCCCAACCTCCCCGTCTTCTATTCGTTGGACAAACAGATAGCCCCACTAATGCTATTGGATGAGCCAATGTTGCCATGTCTGGCTAGCCAGGGCATTCAAACAAACAGAGCAATGCTGTGCTAAACTTAGTGTTCAAATTTCTTGTCCACTAACACACTAACACAGTGTAGTCTCTGTATATTAACACACAGTGTATTTTAACACTAAACAAATTGACACATCTTTATAACCCAAGATCACTATTATTTAGCTATATTCTAACTATTTTAATGTTATTTTCCATTACACTGATGATCAGGCTGAATTAGCTGTTGTTCAGGCTAAGTTTGGGTTATATTTATCCTCACTGGCTACAGTATCTCACAACTGCAGTGTATTTGCGCTTCTCTCTGTCTCTGCTCAAAATGTCACAGTGGTGGCATAAAACGTCTTGCAATTTTTCTTCTAAATATTAGAGGCAAACAGGGAAAAATTGACCTTCACCTTTTCATAATCTAGTTTCACGATGGCTTTCTGCAGATAGGTGATTCCTCCGTGAATGAGCTTTAGTGCATCTGTTGCTGGTGCCCTAAGACAAAAAAAAAATTTGCTCCAATATACACAAGATTAAACACATCTGTAAATGTATTCAAGTACTGAACATGTACTGTTAAAATAAATCACACCAAGACAACATGGTACATTTATTGAAAATTTAGTTTATATAATAGACCTAAAATTAATAATAAACAAAAAACTAACTATTATAGGTTTTATATTTAGCATTTGGTTATCAAAGTTTTAGTTTTTGTTTAAAGTAAAAAAAAAATCCAAGTTCCAGTTTCACGCAAACATGCTAAAATGAACGGTTAAGGATTAGAATTCTGTAATGGATTAATCCATTAAATGTTTTTTACAGCAGTTTACACTTGGATCTTTTGTATCATAACGGATAAAAGTTGAACCTAAAACTAAGCATTGCAATTATAACACTGAGGTTTTGGGTTTGATTGCCAGGAAACATTGATGATATATTGCATTTTTACACTTATTAAGACTGTAAGTTTATTAAAGCCTAAACTATCCAAACTCCCAAAACTGTTCTTAAACTATTTGTGTCTTTTTAAATGTTCTGCCAATCTTTTCCCATGCTTTGATCTTTTTATAAAGTCAGGCTGAAAAACTGATTAGAAATTAGCTGTCAATCCATCAGTCACATCATGCCCACTACAAAGAGCAAAAAAAGAGATTTAGAGAAGCAAGACGTCGAGGGTTTTAGCCTTAATGAAACGTTTTATTCATTTTTCGTTAGCATTTGGCCTAAATGATTACATCTATCTGCCCCCAAAAGCCTGTAGGGTCCATTTGACTTGCAAATGACCAAATGAGCCTGCATGCATGCAAGTTTTGGAAATGTATTTTTTTAACTAACCCATTTAGGCTGCATTGAGATGATATGAGGGACAGAAATGAAGAACAAACAAACAGAGAAACATCAAAATAAGCGTTTGTGTCAGTGAAAAGCTTAAGGTGGGATTTATATGTATATTATTATATGTGGTGATGCTGACATTAAAAACTCTTGGTCAAACTAAATGCAAAATACTCGCTCAGCTTCATGCTGGTGACACCAAAGAAGTCTGTTTAAAGTCATTTTGATGTTTAAGATAATTTTACAAATCCAAGATCATGTTAACTGTTTTTTGTAATTTCACCAAATTATTAGTGTAGTGCCAATTTCCATGGCAACCTCATCCCTGAGAGGACATAATTCTCTCGCTTCCTGGAGTTTCACTGGAACTGGAACAGTTGAGATGCGAGATAATGGATAAAATGGGCTTGGGTAGATTTAAATAAATGATGAGAGAGAAAATCAGGACTCCCATTGCTCTTCAAGGGTCTGTCTTTTTTTCTTCATTTGTTTCAGAAAGCTTTGTTGATTATCCTAATCTACTTGACCTTCCATTATTTGGTGTAGCATCTAAACAGATGAGACCCCTGGGGTTCTTACTAGTTTAAATACAGACTGAACATGGTTTGTGACACACTCCCTGATGGTGTGAATAGGGATCAAATTGTTGATGATTACATATTCAAGAGAGATTCTCTAAACAATGTGTGTATCACTGTTCAAGTGCAATCTACCTTCAGCAAACAAAACCTGATTTTAATACAGTAGCCTGCCATAGAGATATAGGAGCAAATTCAGAGATTTTAAGTCATGCCTAAGTATAAATAGGATTTGTATTGTGTCTGTATTTGGCAGGTTGGATTCTAATAGGTTTTGTAACACTCATTCTTGAAGTCTGGTTTCCAGATCAAAAAATTAATAACTTTCATGAATTATAAATCTGGATTAGGTGTAAATAGCTTGAACTTGATTGATCCCTGCAACACATAAAAAAGCTGGTTGATAAAAAACCTTATGGAGTCATTTAGAAAATATCAGCTTTACAGAGAGAATTCTGCTATACAGGGAAACAGCTTATACGCACCTGCCACTTAATAGTTTATTTAATCTACATATAAATCATATATATAGGCATAATATATATTTTTTCACATACAGTTATGTATATACAGTGTAAACAACAATAAACCAATTTAGCCAAGCTTGTTTCATTGTGTCCGCTCCTTTATTCTACTTTTATATTATTTTCCAACATTTAACCAACATTTTCCAACTTAAGTTGTTTTACAGTTTTTTCACAAACGCTTGCCACAGCGTTGCCAGTTCTTCCACACAAGTTGGACCACAAGAAAAACTGACTGCATGAGAAATCTTATAAGACACTTGTGAAGGTCAGTGGAAAGCTCTCTCTATCTCGACCTAATCTCGCCCTGGGAAGGGACATGTCATGATCACTACATGATACTACAGGAAGTGAATGAGTCATGGTAGTACACTGTTTGAAATCACACCTGTACCGCATGGGCGATTATGAGGAGAGAGAGGCTTTACAGCACACTAAAAGAGATCTTTTTACATATTCATGAAAAGACAATCCGGGGAATGTACTGTAAAGACTGTGAACATACTGCAGGTCAAATTCAAAAATATATGAAGTTTCTCTCTGCTTTGGAAGGTTTGGTATTTACTTAACTGGAAACAAGGAGACTGTTATTTACCTGTGATGCAGTCCTGAGTTATGAGGTCATGTTAACCTTTCATCCAGTCCATCACATGAACTCTGATCAACCCTGTTACTGACATCGCAGATCGAATTGCTGAATACTGAAAAAATAAAGCATACAGTTGTGAATTTAACTGATGATTAAGCACATTACATTTTTAATAATGCGATAAATAACACAGCAACTAAAATGCCAAAGCCCCCGATTTGTACTTACTGATAATTGCGATGTTGATGATGATGTTTAAATAGAAAATAGTCATAAACATTAATGATCACAACAGTAATATTACAGTGTTATTTATGCAGGAATTCAGGAAGTAGAATGACAGGACGTGTTTGACAGACAGGAGAATGGACGAATCGGCTTAGAGGATTCCTGGTTTGGGCCAATCATATTTAGGAAGGCGTGTACATCGTCTAATTGCAGACTTTAACAACAGATCAACACGTGGTTTAAAAAACATAATAATTGATTTAATAAACATATCGGTTGTTTTATTCTTCAGGTGTGTATAGTTTATCCTAAATATTTCACTTTTTATTATAAAATGTTCAAAGCAACTGCTAAACCGAGAGTAGCTATACAACACATCTGCTTGACATATCTGGAAAAAAAGCTTTTTAAAGTAGCCCTTTCTTTTTTTCCTTCCTTTATCCCAGTGGATTCATCGCAAGGAATTCGACGTTTCAGTTGCACAGGTGTAATTGAAAAGGTTGAGCGTGACCGCACCGGGCGTCATGGAGTTGGAAGCTGCTGACGTAGCGATGACGCAACTCGCTTCGCTCCAAACAAAGTTGCCTCTGTTACAGCGGGATTCCCTTCCCACAATGGAAATCCTTCATCGTTTGAATAGAGCAATAGAGTCAGATGAAACACATTACTTTTTTTTTTTAAAGGAAAGTAAAAATTACATTGATATAGGAAAGTTAAGAATTGCATTGAATCTGGAATAATATTGGAAGGGGAGGAATACTGTATACTGTAAGTTTTGCATCATTTATATGTATATACATTTTATTGTTTTTTCCTTAATTGTTATATACTTTCCCTGCGACTTTAACTGTTTCTTTGTTACATTATTTTATTTATAAACAACATAAAGGTACTTTATTGTTTCTAATCAGTGAGATCTGCTATGTGTGTTTTTTTTATTGGGAATGGCTTTGCGCAGGAGATAATGTGCAGGAAATTCAACTCATTTGACCCGCTGGATAAGCTGAATTGCGCCAGTGCGTAAAGAGCGAGCGGAAGAACGCTCCCTCTGTCCAGTGATCGGTCCGCGTCTGTTTGACGCGCATGACGTCACGCGTTTTGGCACGTGGGCTGTGGCATTCAGAGTTCTCATAAACAAAGGCACATTGCGGTCCGGCTCCAGTCTTCTCTTGTAGCAGAAGAGTAAGGTGCGCAAAAACAGGTTTTGGCATTACATGCATTCGTCTACAAACAAAACTTCTAGCAACAGGAACCGCTACATGGATATATAATATTTGCAGCTCTTTCAATTGGACCTTGAGGTATGCAACTGTAAAAACTGTTTTTTGGGTTTTTTGCAAATAAGCAATATAATTTTAAAGTACTGTAAATCAATGCATACCTAATGTATACATACATGTATGCTTGTTTCATAACTTTAGTTATGGTTTACCTTTAAATGTAAAATTATGTAAATTTAATGTTAGCCTGTATACAGCTGTTACCGACTGGAAAAAAAATAATGATAATTTTTTTCATTCACAAGAACGTAAGGAACGGAGAGACGCACTCTGACATCAGCACGTACACGAAACCTGACTTCAGAGTTTCTTCCACGGGAGATAAAAGTAGCAGGTGTGCGGAGGTAAACCAAAGCAGGCCATGGAAATGTGTGTCAGAAAGTTTGCATGCATACTTTCCGATGGAAAACACGACAAGGTCCTATGTTGATTCTAAGAATAGCATATAGTTTAAAGTCCTTAAATTCTTTAAAATAATTTTGAAATAGGATAGTATTTATATTTTTAGTAAATATTTCCCACTCTGTCAGAGAAATCCACTACAGTGTAGTTTTCTAACACTGCAGCCATGCCCTGCGTCCAGGCTCAGTATGGGACATCGCCACCAGGAGCCAGCCCTGCATCTCAGAGTTACAGTTACAACACCACGGGAGAGTACAGCTGCGACTTCCTAACGCCGGAGTTTGTCAAGTTTAGCATGGACCTGACTAACGCAGAGATAGCTGTCACTTCTTCGCTTCCCGGTTTCAGCACGTTTGTGGATACCTACAGTTCCAGCTACGACGTGAAGCCCCCCTGCCTCTACCAAATGTCCCACTCTGGGGATCAGCTGTCCATCAAAGTGGAGGAGATACCCACACACAACTACCATCAGCAGCACCATCAGGGTCACCAAGCCGACGACAGCATAACCCACAACGGACCTATATACTATAAACCGTCTTCTCCAAACATCACACCATCGAGTTTCTCAGCACCTCCACACCACACGTGGGAAGAAAGCGGATCTCTTCACAGTTTTCATCAGAACTATCTGTCGACTTCGCATATGATAGACCAGCAGCGAAAAATGTCTCGGTTGTTCTCGTTCAAACAGTCTCCTGTTGATACACCGATGTCAAGCTGTCAGATGCGCTTTGATGGGTCTCTTCATGTGTCTATGGGCCCGGACACCCCGGGTGCCCATCGTGCACTGGAGAGTTTTGCTGTATCGGCACCTCCGAGGAAACAGCATTGTGTGGGTCTTTCTCATTCTAACGTGGGTATACTGGAAAGCCCGGTAGCCTCACCCCCAGCTCGAGGATCTCCTTCCAGTGACGGGTTGTGCGCAGTGTGCGGGGACAACGCAGCCTGCCAGCACTACGGAGTGCGCACCTGCGAGGGGTGTAAAGGATTCTTTAAGGTAATAAAGCAATTGATCGTCTCTTGTTATAACTAGTCCTTAGTCGCTAAATAAAAACGAGATAAACGGTCTGCACTTTTATCCAAAGCATTTAACGGTACACTTATTACGTCCCACTTATTACTTAGATGGTCCCACTGGGGTAGTCTAGGGTTTGGTACATATAGGGCAGGGTTTGAACCCATAACCTTTCTGTTAAAAGCCCAGATCTTTAACCAACGAGGCTAAACCCTGATGTTTAACTGCTTGCAAACTGGTGGAGAGAGGCAGATTTAGAACTGGTCTACAGTAATTATCTCAGTTGTATTGATTTGACCCGATATTCACCTAGGGACACCTCCGTTCATCTCTGCCACAATGTCTTGTCCAGAATTAAATTGGTTTGCGCTGAGAGTCGTATCTTGCTTAACCGAGCGCAACGGAACTCCCAGCGGTGACATTAAGACAGCTCTTTATGTCACCATCGTGATAGAATAATCTCACTAATCCGACATGAGGGGTCGCGGTGAAAGTGTCGGGGGACCCCAAATTATGGCTGCCCACGGATCTGTATTTGCCGAATGTCTGCCGTGTCCGGCCCTTGAATGTATTACACAGCTTTGGGTTGGAGTGCAGTGTTTGAGCGTCCTGTTGTATATTGTAACTTCACAATGTGATTATACTTCAAGTTGTTGCTGCTATATGGGCATGAAATTACATGCAATAATACGTCATATGATGTTTCTTTATAGCGCACGGTGCAGAAAAACGCCAAATACGTTTGTCTGGCAAACAAAAACTGTCCTGTGGATAAAAGACGGCGAAATAGATGCCAGTATTGCCGCTTTCAAAAGTGCCTAGTCGTGGGAATGGTGAAAGAAGGTACAGTATATTTTATTTTTTACCTCCTGGAGCACAGTTTAAATGCATCCCTGTTATAGCAGGGTGTGAATGTCAAAACGGAGGTAAAGTGTATATAACTATTGCATTTTACAGTGGTCAGAACAGCCAGTTTAAAAGGTCGGAGGGGTCGCCTGCCGTCCAAAGCTAAAAGTCAGCAGGACATCCCGGCCTCTGTGACACCCGTCGATCTACTGAACGCCCTAGTGAGGGCGCACATAGACTCCAACCCCTCTATGGCCAGACTAGACTACTCGAAAGTAAGTGACACGCTTCCATAATCGTACAGACTGCTTTGCTTAAAGGCATGAAGATAGTCGGAGCTGTAGGCTAATGCACTTACAATTATTTATTACTTTACCGGCGGAATTTCAGAACAGGCAAAATAATTGAATGCTAAAATTTTTATGTTTCTTTCTCTTCGAAGTGGCTTTTGCTAAAGGTCACATTCCCATGAAATATTCTGTTCTATTTCAGTCCGACATTTTTACATTACGTTTAATATTCTAGTTTCAGGAGAGGCCGGAGTATCACAGTGCGGATGAATCTCTGCACATCCAGCAGTTCTACGACCTCCTCACCGCTTCAATGAGCATCATTCGCGGATGGGCTGAGAAAATTCCTGGTTTCACTGACCTGCCCAGATGCGACCAGGAACTGCTTTTCGAGTCGGCCTTCCTGGAACTTTTTGTACTGCGGCTGGCTTACAGGTAAGCAGTACCATTGCTCTATTTCCCATAGTGACAGGTAGCTAATCGATGTAAATGTTTATTATGTTGTAAAATGTCTTTTTTTTTCAGATCCAACCTGGCTGAGGACAAACTCATTTTTTGCAACGGAGTAGTTTTACACAAGTTGCAGTGCGTGCGAGGCTTTGGAGAGTGGATCGACTCCATCTTTGAGTTTTCCTCCAACCTTCAGAGCATAAACGCGGACGTCTCTGCTTTCTCCTGCATTGCTGCTCTCGCCATAGTAACAGGTAAGACACGTCTGACCTTTTCCAAGCGACGTGCAAAAAAAAACAGCCTGAATAACATCTCTGCGGGCTGTTTCTTATCTCCATAGAAAGACATGGACTGAAAGAGCCCGAGAAAACAGAGGAACTTCAAAACAAGCTAGTAAACTGCCTGAATGACCAGGTGTCCTGCGGTGCTGAACTGTCGAAACTGCTGGAGAAGTTACCGGAGGTGCGCGCGCTGTGCACGCAAGGATTGCAGCGCATCTTTTACTTAAAACTGGAGGATTTGGTTCCCACGCCGGCGGTCATTGACAAACTCTTTCACGACACGCTACCCTTCTGAACAACCTGTTCAACTGCTACAGGCCCATAAAACCTTCATGGTTGCACAACGAGGCGGACTTAAAGAAATGAACGTGTCGGAAACTGGAAGACGGCATTTTCCAGGTTTGGAGCGCGTGCCGTCCGGGGACGAAGATGATGCTGTTCGAGATATTCGCGGAGGAAATAATAATACAATATTTAAATGTTTAAAACATTACGAAGAAAATAACAATGTGGAAAAGGACTATTCTAATGGCTGTTTAAAGTGCGTTCAGTTATATACTGAAAACAAATGCGGTGTGGTGGAAGTGTATTTGTGTTTGTTACG
>JAZGTK010014192.1:0-13880 GCA_036877625.1 Ambastaia sidthimunki
ACACACACACACACACACACACACACACACACACACACACACACACACACACACACACACAGTAAACTCAGAGTTCTAAATGGTGATAATTGTAAGGATGTCTGTTTATGTGTGTCAGTGACTATGCAGTGCTGAGCATGATGGTGGTGGGGGGGTGGGAGCTTATTCTCACATCACCCATGCGAGCGCACAGGGTGCAGAACTGGATGATGGGAAGAGATTTAGAGAGAGAGAAAATATTGAGCCGTGAGGTGCAGATGACTCAGAGGTGTAGGTGTGTTCTGCAGCAGAAAGACGCTCACTCTCTCTCTCTTTATATCTCTTTTTCTCTGTAGGTCGCTCTGATCAACTGATGGATTTTAACAGCTGCACTGTACCAGACAAATCTAAGTGCACATTGGAATTGAACTCTTCCAGTGAGACTGCAAGTGAACTGGGGTGAACCGCAATGTTTTGCGCCTGTGTGAAAACACAGCTGAGCGATCAGCTTTCAGACTCCATGAACGGTGTTGTTTATAAATGTGTGATTTAGTTCAGGTATCAGGGGCTTCTGCTATAATGTGTCTGATTGGTGGTCTGGTGTAGGGATTGGTCAGTAGTCATGTAACAATGATCTAACTGCTTAGTCAAACTAGTTTTGGATTATTTTTCAAAATTAAATTTTAGATTATTTTGTGGTGGTGCTTTAAACGTTTGCATGATAAAATTCTCTCTAAAAATTTGTGTCTAAATTCATTCCCTTAAGCACTACTGTTTGCTGTTTTTTGATATCTTGTGCCATAAACGTTATGTTAAAAATATGTATAAATAGTTAAACTTTTAAAAAATCAGATCAAGAAAACATCCCGTGTGAACGCTAACTAAAAATAATTCTGATCCAATTCTGATCAGGAGAATCTGAAACCAGTCTAATTATTGATAGCTTTTCTAAAACAGATTAGCTGACTAGTCATTCAGACAACCCATCGATATGTAGTTTTGCTAAGATTTTAACAACGCCTCAGTTTTACAGATCACCTAAAACAGAATAGGACACCCCTGGCCCACATTATAAAACCCATTAGATGTTAAAAACAGCATTAAAATACTGTAATTTTGGCACGGTGCAGGAGATGTACCGTCTGGGTGAGCAGAATCACATTACAAAGAAAAATTAATCAAGCTATGGCCATTATCTCTGCACATTTGTTTCTGGTGCGGTTACACAAGGACCCGTTTCTTTCGGGAGTAAGCGGCTCATACGCGGATGAGACAGCGGAAATCACGGCCAGCTGGTGCGCTGACACACCGCAGATGGACGCGGGTATCAAGTCCTCGAGTCTATTGATTATCCACAGACACTGATAGAGGTGATAAAGTTTCTGATCCGACCAGCCATCAAATATACACAGACAAGGTTTGTGTTGTACAGTATGTACATACGTTAGTTTATAATAACAACACATTTCTTTCAGTTCTTCAGTTAATGTCATTAAATGAGACAATTTTAAAAAATTCTGTCATTATTTACTCACGTTGTTCCAAAAGATTATATCTATATCTTTCTTCTCTGAACGATTTTCTTTTAATATAGCTGAGAAACACACACACACACACAGATTCACACATGTAACAGTGATTCACTTTCAAAATGACAGCTACCTTCACAGGCAAACTTCATTCGGAAACACTTCATTCGGAACTGTTTTTGACAGTCTTGTTCATTTTTAAACTTCCAGTCAAGTTCTTTGGAGTTTATTTTTATATTTGAGGTCAGGACGCACATTCTCGCTTAAACTCTTAAGCGAAATAAAATAGCGTCTCTGCTCTTTAGTCCTGTTTACTCGCTGTATAAAAGGAGCTCATCAGAAATATACTGTTGACACATGCAGACGCCATCGGATAAAAACTGCATTATGTACACACAGATGCTAAAGTACAAATCTTTATTGACAAGGTGCTTTAATATGATACGCACCCCTCTATAAAACACAGCACACTTTCACACAGAAAACAGTTTTACTCACCGTCATAAACGGTATATGAAAAAGTATATGCTGGTATACCAATTTGCATACTCTCCTAAATACTAGTATTCAAAATTAGAACAACTATGTTCTAAATCGTAGTATGTTAAAATTAGTATCCTTAAAATATCTGAATGGTAAACTATTTTTGGGGAAAAATTCAAAGTGATGATTCCTAGACACTCTAATAGCTGATATTACCCACAATGCATAGTGAGAGGGAGGAGCTCAGTGACACTACACTGAATTAATAAAAAAAATGATATAGTGAAAATTACATAAATACTGAATGAAAAAGCTGCAATGCAAGAAGTCTCCAGATTTTGATATGTGTGATTGTTAATGATCTAGGTAACAACAACCCCTTCTTTTACATGTTAGTATGTCCCAAGACTTGCATACTCTACTAAACTCAAACGTACATTCCCATAACAAAAGAGTATGTACTTCTAATCCACATAAGTAGGCGGATTGGGACGCAGCACTTTTTAACTGAAAAGAAAAAACCAGGATGTACCTGTAACAGGTGCCTCTATGTCCAGCATGGTCTTCTCCTGGCGTAAGATAGAGGCCCCTTCATTGATGATGCGAAGGGCCACAGTCTCCTCCACTCTGCCTTCCTTAGTGAGGTGGGCTTTCAGTAGATCCACTCTTGGCTTCCCCTCGCAGTCAAACACCTCCTTCATGGTGAGGCGGTGACTCAGGGGGAAGGGCACGGCTGAGGGAAACAAAAAACACAAAAGACAGATCAGAACAGAACAGAAATAAAGTCAATTCAGAGTTGGGGACAGAGGGTTTGCTGTTGTCACCGTTTTAAATTGGTTATGTGTTATATCGGTTATGAATTATTGCTTTCAGTTTGAATAAAAGCATTAGTAAAACACGTTGCCTGAAATATATTTACTTTCAGATATGCTCCAAGACAATTTGTTAGTATTATAATACAATAGTAGTATAATCAAAATGGCTGACCAGATGAACAGCACAAACCTGCTGCATTAACTGAAGGTGTACAGCTGACCACCTAAACCAGCTAAGCACCAGCAGTGTTAACCAGCTAACAAACCATGTCTGGCAGGAGTAAACGGTTCTTTTTTGCGAACACGGCTTTCTGTCACCTCACTAAATATTTTTCTGTATTCACAGATGCCTCTTCAGCGTCATCATTTGTTCAATGAGATCACTTACAGCGATACAAAATTGGCCTTTTATCACAAAAACAGCTGAAACTGCTGTTAGCTGATTGACAAGTCATAATAACAGCTGCTTATTAAAGCTTTCAAAGAGACGAATATGAATAATTGATTAAGGTGCGCCAACGACGTGCCGATCCTCAGCTGGCTGAAAATTCAATTTAGAAATTAGATGGAGAAAAACAATATCTGTACCAAAAATTGGGGCAAAGGCAGTTTCATTCCGCCATGACTTACTAATGTGTACACTGATAAAGTGGGACTTGGCTTCAACAAACCGTTGGCATAGTGAATTATTTACGCGTGCGTGCTAGCAAAGATTAGCCGTGCGCTGTACAGAAATAATTACAGAGTGCTGTTACAGTGGCATTGAGAGGAAATTCTGAACATTTGGATGAACGATGAGCTGGATTTCAGAATAAAACTACGGAAATGAGCAAAACTATGAGGAATCCTGCAGTAGCTGTGGGCAAACCATATATTTTGTATAGCTGACTAGTGATTAGCAACAACATATAATGCCCACGGAGGGGGAAAGAGAGAGAGAAACAGAAAAAGAGAGAGAGAGAGAGCAGACTACAGTAGGGGAACTGGGGAGGGATCCTCAGGGCAGAGACTCAACGTGATCAACACAAAGCTAAATAATTCATGTTTGACTTCAGGGGGAAAAAAGAGAAATCTCATGTTCCTGCTGCTGGAATAATGAACCAGGCCTGGCATGGGATTTTAACAGTGGTAAGGAAACGGTCTATTCAGAAGAGTGTGTGGGGGTGTGCTGGTGTTTCCTCTTTACATTTCACATGCTCGCTCTCTCAGCACTCATTTCTGCTCCTTGGTTCTGTGTTTTTTGTACGTTTATATGAAGGATGTATTGCCATCTATCTGGATCTGAAAAATGGATCAGAATTCTCATAGATACAAATGTAAACACAGCACTGCATTAAAAGCATTAAGCATTTAGCATAGCTGCAAGAACCAGTAATAAACATTGTCAATGTTTAGAAGTTGCTCTATAGCTCAATATTTTATAGCTTTCATTTACATTACATTTAGGCATTTAGCAGACGCTTTTATCCAAAGCGACTTACAGTGTGAGAAGAACATAGAAGAGAAAAATCAAAAAGACAATAAACATCAGCCGTACGTAGATACAATTTTACCAGAGGTACAATATATCAATGCTAGATGTGGTGCCTGTTGGGAGAGAGGGGAAAGGATTAGTAGGTTTTTTTAATATAATAGTTATGAATGCACGTTTTTAGCAGTTTTTTGAATGCAGTAGGGGATGCGCCAGACTGAACAGAGTTTGGAAGAACATTCCACCAGCGAGGGATATTGAACATAAAGCTGCGAGTAGGAGGTTGTGTGCCCTTAGAGGAGGGTATAACAAGACGGGGTTCATTTGCTGAGTGTAGGGATCTGGAAGGAGTGTATATGTGAATGAGTTTGTGGAGGTATGTTCACAATACCTTCAGAATACCATTTACTTATCAAATAGGGGCTGATATATTTCTTCTTAAATTCCTAGGGCTACTTAAAGACACAAATGAGACATCTGATAACATTTAGTAAGACTATAGAGTTATACAATTAATAAATACACAACATAGAAAATTTGATGAGCAATATTTTAAAGCCACATTTGTGTAAGGAACTTCAGTAATTCACAAAGCCCAATTTATCCATCCTCCACAAATCTAACACTCAAAACATCTCACAAGATCAGGAACTGCCCACAGCACCGCATAGCTAACAGTGACTTCCAGTGCATTAGAGGTATACATTTTATCAGTCTATATATTTCCTGGTAATCAAATTCATGACTCTGGCATTCCCAGCATCATGCTGTACCGGATGAGCGGGGACACTTTTGAAAGAAGCACATTTCAGTGATGAGGGAACAGTGAAGGCATCTCAGCAAATCGTTTGGCACCTTTCTGACTCAGTGTGAAAGTCCACAGAAAGACGTCACGGCACAGTCAGATTGAGAGAGCGAGAGATAGACGGAACGCAGAAGCGCCATTTGAACATAATGCCTCTCCCACAAGAACATAACGTTCCTATTTGTCCCCTTATTTGCCTTCTGCCAATACTCTCGAGGGCTGGGATGCGCTCTGAAAGACGACAAACCGAGGGGATAGACAGACAGTCTGTGTATATATGAACAATAATGAGACGGGCTAGAGCTCAGCATGTGGCCTATCAGAGCGAGAAGATGCTTAATAGGAAGAACAGACAGGAGAGAAACAGGAGAAAGTGTGAAACGGCTGATGAGCAACCGTCTCTGTGGGGAAGAATGGAAAGCAAACCAATAGAGAGAGAGAGACAGAGAGAGAGACAGAGAGAGGTTCAAGGGTGAGGTAGAAAACAGCAGCTTGGCTCTTCACTTCACAAGATGTTGGACTGTGGTGCATGTTGCCGAGCAACAGCTAGTGACTACTGAAGTGTGGCCAGTTCAGGCACAGTACACACTGATGTAGGACTAAATCTCAAATGTGGAGACCTGCAGCTTTGTCTTTCTCCAGATACCAGAAACAGCAAAATATTCTCTAGATTTAATAAACAGTAAAGTGTTGCTGAAGTGCAAAAAAATAAGCCAAGGCAAGCAGAAAGAAGACCCACTCTCATTGCGAGTACCTCAGGGGTGTATAATTTACACATATAGATACAAACAAGGTACATATGTACTCGAGAAGCATACTCATATACAGGAGTCTGCACAAAAATGAATTAAGAAGCAGCCCACGCACAGCAGAATCAGATATAACTTGAGCTAACTCCAATTATGCTGAAAACCACAATACTTTACACACCGTCCTAAAATAAGCAGATCTCAGCTCACTTTCTTTCCCAGCAGCTTAATTCACTTTAAAGAAATAAGCGCTGCTCCAAAACCTACTGAGATGTCTTGATGTCTACCGCAGTGTCAATGAGGAAGCTACTGCACCTTATGGCTCATTTACATATACAGCATTGACAAATAATGGGTGAAAGACTCTTGGATGCCATCTTGGATGGATCTTTTTCTTGGATGTCACAATGGATTGTGGGATTGTTTTTCTATTAGGGATACATTTGATGTTGCTTAGATTTTGTCCAAAACAAGATATCTTATAAAGCAGCGTAATTTTGTTGCCTCCCTTTTGGAACTAGCCTTTGCGTCAGGAGAACACGAATGGTGTCTCAATAAGCAGATGCTGTCTCAGTAATGCTGTCTAGGTAGGCAGCTAACTAGATTCTGAAAGAGAGCCACAGTCTCTTTAAACAATCAGAGGTAACACAGTGTAGTTCTTTGTTTTCTAACAATGTCATTCCAGATGGACTTACATTGGGGGAAATCTTGTATATACAGTATATTTTAGACATAACCATGTACAGTCCTCTGTGAATGAGTCTATTGTGGTCTCAAGCCATGGTTGTCTGTCTTCAAACTGTTTCACATTGTGCCATCTACAGCTTTATTACACCAAATAGATTCTCTCTCTTTCCTCATTCACTCCTTTGGGAATGCTAAGAACGCTTTTGACACCCTCATAGCAGTAACCTGAAGGACCATAACGTAACATCCCTGCATATTAGACAATGATATGACCAATAGCTGGGAATAAGCTCTACCTGTGTGGCAGAAAAAGCAATCGCAACGGTTGTCTTAGACACATCGCTCAACGCTAACAAACACACCTGTCAGCTTGACAGTGTCCATGTCTGTCAATGTCCTCATCATGTTAACAGAAAAGCTTCAGGCTGAGTGCACACACACACACACATGCTAATTCTACCAGCGAAGAAGACACACAGAGAATTGTCTCTGCTAGTAACATTGAGTGTACATCACTCACTGACCCAGTATAATTCAAATGCCTATGCGTTATGTTTCTAACGCATAAAAGTTTTAAAGTTTTAAATCTAAAACTTTAAAATACTGTGACTTAACTTCTGTGTCCAGTGATTATATCAGTGGTAAGTCATGGGACACACAGCACACAGAAGAAACTGTATCTTCAGAATGACCTGAGCACCAAACTAAACAGTTGCCGTGAATGTTTTGCTGGTTTCAGACTGATGGTATCCTATACAGCTGTGACAGGCAGACTACATCATTCATGCTGAACTGAAAAGATGACACTGTACCTCTGTTTTAAACCTAATGAGCTGCTATCTGCCAATAAGCAGCTGCTCTCTGAGACAACATGATAAGCTTCAATAGCAATTTCAAGAGTTTGTCATTGCCATTATTCTGATTAGCATAAAAATAAACAGAACATACAAATACACTGTATATTTGTGTCAATTATCAATATTTTTGTGATTTTTGTTAGAGGACTGAAATGTAAGAATATAACTCAGCCTGGATTTATTTTGTAACCGAAAGCTGCTTTAAAATTTGGCTAAAACGTGGTTCTCAGGAGGCAGCATAATTAAGATGCCTGGATTTTGGAACAGCCCCGAGTCAGTAGGGCGTCTGCAATGCTTAAAACGCTGCCTTCATAGGCAGCACACTAGGTTTTGAAGCAGAACATATGTGTTGATGATGTAAAGATTCTGACGGCATCATTCTGCTTCTGAATTCTCGCCAAAATGATTCAAACCCACATTATCTAGCAGTGAGCTGTTAGCTTCCATTACTCATTCTGTTCATGAGTCTGTTGCAATAACTTATGACTCTATTCAGTAATACAATATGACAATGGAAAAATTGTTTACTTTTTGCCATAACTAATTGTCCATGTTTTGGGCCTAACGTACAGCGTGTTGCAGAATCAAACCATGTCTGTTTGTCAGCATATGACAAACCGCTAACACAGCACAGCGGATCCTTTATTAACATTCAGTTTAAGGCATTTCAGAGATGGCAAGAAACTGTGAAGCCTGTTCGAAGAACAGAGGGAAGTGGACATGTTGACAGGACATTATTAATAAGTGAAGAAACTGGATTATATAACAGCCTCCACAGTGTCTACCACATTAAGTCAAGCAGGATCAACTGCTCGATGGGAAGCCATAAGGCCAGGAATTGCTTTTCAGACTAACGCCCTCCGGTTCCGATGTCGATGGGTCCCAATCTCTGCCCTTGTTTGTAGTACAAAAAAACAAAATCACACAATTAAACGGATCTGGCAACCAGAATTGGCCGCACTCTGCTTTATCCGTGTTTTTTAACTCAAAACACGGGTGCTGCCTGTGTCGAAATGCGTCAGTGGTCCCCGAAACATGAACAGACTTGGAGAGCGCTGAGCCCTTATGTGTTCACGGGCTGTGCTAGTGTGGCAGCTTGCAGGCCTGAGCACAACCCATGCATGAAAAGCCAATATGCTGGAGAAGAGAGAGATGAAAGAGATGGAGTCAGTGCGGCTGCCCAGCCCTGCTGGCTGGTATGAGAATGGGGGGCGGAGGCTAAGCCTGTGGAGGTCTGCTTTAGGACAATGTGAACAGAAATTACGGGGTGTGGATCAGAAAAAAATGAGCTTGGTGGAAAAAGATGACAGAATTTTGGATGAGATTTTGTTTTTATTGAAGGGATGAGTAAAGGTCAGCGAATCGTGAGGTGGAACCTAGGAGGTCTATAATACCCGGAGAAAATAATTCATAGCTCTCCCATTCATCTGACAGACGGTTTCTGGGCGGAGTCATATTAACCTGTCACATCAAAACGATAATGCTGATTGGCTGATGACATCATAAGAATAAATGCATTCTCAAGCTTAACAGTAACACCTATCTAAAGCTGTGACCTCAAAGGCAACAGAAAGTAAATGTTTGTTTGAATTTTTATAAATTTCCTTTAAAACAGCTGGGTGATAATGGGGAAAGATAAGACATAACCCAAACCAGATTTAAACTCACAACTATAGCTCAATGCCCTGTTTTAAAGCATAACTTTTTAAAGGATAAATTTTGTAGCCAATACAAAAATTAACTCTCAGAAGTAAACCTAACTTGAAAAACATTCACTGCAGTAAAGAGTCAACCAGCCCCAGTCTTCCCTACATCAGAAAATCTGCCCTATCCACTAATCCACGGCCATGACCAAGACTCGATCCCCCACCATTATCAATGAGTGATCTTCAAATAATATTACACGTGTAAGTGTGTGAGTCTGTGAATGTGTTCATGTGACGCTATATAACACATGACAAGCAGATGCTGAGATGACTTCTGCCCTCATCCAGAGAGCTGTCACGTATGCGTGCGATGTACAAGCGTCCTCATGCGTGTCTCCCGTTCTCTCTCTCCTTTCTATCTTCTTGCATCTCTCAAGCTTGCTAACATTTCCTCCCTGTGTTATTACGATTATAATGACGAGTCATTGCCCTGTTTGATCCTTTGTCTATCTCTCTCCATGAAAACATCTTTATTTCCTTCACCTCTTCAGCCTTTGCACTCAAACCCCGCCCCCTCCCCCAGACCCTCCTACTCTGTCACCTATTCTGTCTCTCTCCTCCAAGGCTGTGCTCATACATTCCTTCATTATTTTCCTCTCTGCTCCCTCATCTCCTCCTCTTCTCCATCTCATCGCTGGTCCTCAGGGAAGTGTTGTTATGTAAGACCGAAACAGTGTTGCAAACCAATACCTAAATAATTCACCCACACTACTATATAAAACCTGCATGTACATATCAGCCATACAGATCCATCTCATTCTCTCTCAAAGCTGTAATTATTCCACCTGACCCCGTACCTGCTCTACAACCGGCCCTAAACGGATGCTGGTTCGTTCTGTTCTCACTCTTTGTTCTACCTAAAAGATTATGCTTGCATTTTGCCTTAAGCACTTTCTCTTGAACAGTTCTGGATTACCACATAACAGCCAACAGGGAACGTGCCAATTTGAAAGGAAAACATAAACTTAACTCATTAAAAATGTATATGTTGAATATGGGAAATTGCGAGAGCGTGGCAACAAAAGACTCGTACTGAGGCATTCTGATCAAACGTTGACGGAACCTGCAGCTTAAGTGGCACAGCATTTGTTTGGAAGCGGAGAACATTCGGTTTCTTCTGAGAATGTATTTGGCATCATTTACTTTCATTAAATACAACCAGTTTTGTAAACAATCAAATCAGCCTGGTCTGGAATATTATATTGTGTGGTGCTTTTGAACTTCAGCCCGTAACATCTCCCACATCGTTTGGGACATGAACATGAATGACACCTCACGCTGTGTAACAGGATACCACAAAAAGCTGAGCAGATGAGTGCTAGTACTTTTACAAAGCAATTTTTAGACATGCTACAGGAGGAATTTAAGATATATGGGGACATTAAGTAGCCACCCAGAACACCCACATATTCATACACTAAAAGCCACTCAAAACACCTCAGCAATTGTAAACAACACAAAGCAGCACATATTTTCCTTTGAATGTAAAAAATGATCTTATTGCACTTTGTTGTTTTAGGTTAAAAAATTAGACGAGCTTGTTACATATTCCATTGTACTAATCATACGTTCTAATTAGAACGTGACACACAGAACATCTGTTCTAGGTGAATCACCTTTCTAAATGTCCCGTTTATATCCTTACAGTACCTTCTGAGCCCCTTGTGGCTTGCCAGGCCCCAAAAGGACTAACACAGTTAATGTCCTAGAATTGGACTCTCTAAAGTAGGCCGTTCTAAGCCTGGCATGTAGGCAACCTAGAACAGAGAGTGGGCTAGTGGCATTATACAGACAGCCAGACACCCACCAGCATTCAGTGGGGCTGGGCTAAAAAAAAAAGCTTGTCTCTGTAAACAGAAACTGGATTCCTGTAGCTCAAGTGGTAGAGCATCGTGCTAGCAACATCAAGGTTAAGGGTTTGAGTCCCAGGGAACAGACAAACAACATTCTGAATGCACCAAATGCACATGTTGCTTTAAATATGCATCTGTAAAATGAAAGTAATGCAAAAGTCCACTTTACCTAACTTCAAATGCTAAACATCTATGTCAACATCTAAGAAAAAAAAAGGGACTTATTGATTCCATGGCTCTCATTTCTATTACTTTTGTTCAAACCTACTTTATTTTAATGATAGAAACTGTAGGACTCACTCTCTCTCAGAATGGACATTCAAACAGAGAGTTAATGTACAGCCTATGGGAACATTTCAATGTCCTCGCAAACCTGTAAATGTTTTGCAGAATGTACGATGGAATTTGTATTTATCAAATGTTACAATGCCTTCATGCCAGAGAAGGAACATTAAGACAGATTCATTAGTGAGCTGGAAATGAGTCTGGGGAATGTTAGCACTGAGGGTACAACATAATGATTAGGCATACAAAGAATGATGCACAGTACAGCTCCCACGAGACCAGGCGATAAAGCAGCATATCAAAACACTAAATGGAAAGCGCCATAAAATCCATTATGTCAGTGCAAAAAATGAGGACTAACTCTTCTAGCACTTAGTAAATGAGACTGTGCACATGCACTATTTTATAAAATCCTACTTTGCTGCAGTGAGGATTCTACGCAGAGACAAATTCTTTGTTTGTTGCCAGTATTTTGGAGCTGCATGCTGCTAAATACAAATGCTCAGCTAACCTCATCAGTGAGATTTTAGATGTGGTTATTTATTGAAGCATTTTGATGATGATAAAAGCTCTCAATTATACATAAGGGGGGAGGGGGAGACAGGCTGCTAAGCACAGGGGTGAGCCGGGAGTGGGGCGGTTCAAAGAACATTACACTGATCCACAGCATGTTAAATGAGCTGGATCTAAATTCTGAGGTCTGCTGGGTAAATATGAGGTAGCCGGTGAGTGGGCGGGGGGGATGGGGGGGTCACCACTGTGACTCATAAAGTGTGGCTGTGACTAATATGACTTTAACTTTTAGGGAGGTCAGATGACTTATATAGAAGTCTGAGTTATGATGGCTCTTGTCATAAGATCCCACTGTATTTAAAGGCAGATTCAAAAGAGACGATTCTAATGTTTGCCTGGGTCAACATGCCAGAACTGAACATGCGACAAAATGTGATTATGTAGAATATTGTAGACATAAATATATTGACACAAGGTCTTAATACAAGGAGTATTTTAAGTGCTTGATTTAAACAACAGAATTAAACATATTCAAATATAAATTAAAATGTGGGCACATTAGCCTGCAAACGAAAACATCCTGAAAATTGCTTCAAAAGTTCAACTCACAGTGTTTTTGCAATTAAAAAAACTCAGCTAGTCTGGAATGTTAATTTGTCTGAAGAATGAAAAATAAACATAAATGCTGAGGTCACGTGAGGGGGGTTTTGACACCAGAGGAGTTTTACAGTATTCTGGGTGGGCTGAACAACAGAATAATTTCAAAGTCTGCAACAATTAAACAATTGAGCCTGTTTCTCTTTCTATATGTATCTATATGATCACCTTTCTGTTTATAAATTTCCAGAACGTAAATCTAAGTACAATATTCTTATGTGTACTTCCAACAAAAGGCCTAAACGATTATATTGCAGCTTTTTATGTTCCTTTGAATGCCTGTGAATATTAATGTAAGTAACCAATAAATACGAGCAAATCAATTGGATGCAACGGGGGCGTGACAGTTCCGAGTCAAATGGTTTACCTTCAGACCAGAGGCTTCCCACGAGAAAGCAAACAGATCGTTGTCAGCTACATATGAACAGAAAACCTTATTACCTACTGAAAGCCTTATTGTCTCTTCAGAGTACAGGAAGGGTGCGTGATGCCGTATAAATCTTGCTGCATCACCGCCTCCACTGGATCTGCCTTATTTAACGCATCTCCCCCTGCCTGCCCGTGAACTCAATGAAGATCAGTCCATACCAGAGAAAATCACACGATCAAACCGCGTAAATATTTAAAACCTTAAAACAACATCAGTCCTCTGCTTATACAAATCACATTAAATGCTATCGATTGGGTTTATTGCTAATTAGCTTTTTGTGCATGCAACATTTTTGACAATGATTAATAACAACATGATTTATATGCGGATCTACGTCCACGTTTAACAGAATGATGCAGGTATGAAAAAGGTATACATACATTTCACTATCCGATCGGTGGAGTTCAAGACCATGTCAGCGTTAGACATCTTCATGGGCAGTGGATGTCTCCAGGCGAACGTGTTTCTCCCTCCTCGCAGAAGAAGCGCTTTATTCTCGGCGTGTTTTCGCGGTGGCGAGATGCGGTTGGTGCAGTGGCATCACTCGGATGCGTCTCCTCCGTGTCTCACCGCCGGCGCTGGGAAGATGATGCTGCCTAGAGAGGGTGGAGGATGCTGCTGCTGCTGAGGCTGACTGTCGTGAGGAGGAGGATGGAGCTGATGGGGTGGGGGCGGTAGTGAGAAAGAGGAGAGAGAGAGCTGCTCGGGAGATCCTTTCAGCGCGTTGCACCACCCCGACATGGCGAAGCGGGAACTCCCACGCACCCGTGTAAAGGGGCTGCGTGATGCTGCCATCAGGTGGAGGTGAAGGGCTTTCCCGAGAACGCCATGTTTGATCAATAGGTGATATGCCGCTCAGGTCTGTCTTATGTCCGGCTCACATTATTGGGTTATAATGGGCTTCCAAGTGGGACACTTAGAAGTGCGTGGTACACATATAGGACAACAAAGTATATAACAGTTTTCAGTGTTATAAAGTATTAAACCCCAAGAAATATTGCGTTGTGCAACACTGTGCTAAATTTACTATAAACCATGGCTTAGAGCTTATGGCTTATATA
>JAZGTK010014193.1:0-13880 GCA_036877625.1 Ambastaia sidthimunki
GACTGTATTAACAAAGTAAAGAATGGAATCATGAATGGGGGTATATGGGGGGATTTCAGACACAGCCAAGGTGTTCTGTTACTCTCTGTTACTTCCTCTCTAAAACTGATATACAATGTTACATCTGAAAGTTTGTAAAATTGAGGGATTTATAGATTATAAAACTGACGGAAAACAGACTGCTGTTTTCCTGTTGATTCGTCCAAAAATCATTAATGTGATCCCGGAATTTTGTCTAGATAAAGCAGCACATATTCATAGAGGTTCATTATCAGTCCAAATATTCCGGTTCATTTCTCCAATATTCTTTCTAGATTCAGAGAAAGAGTTCAAAGAAATCATCAACATCCTCACTCTCTCTCATTCATTCATTCATTCACCCTCACACACACAATTCCTCACAGCCTCCCCAGAGAAGGTCTCAGACTTATGTATGTTTATTTACTTCTGCACCAGCAGTCTCCTGCGGTCTCTTATGGTTCAGAGTTCCCAGAGGAAAACCAGGAATTTCTTTCACCACAAACATTCAACCGCACAATTCCAGCAAATTTCTAATCTTCAGTCAAAAGAAGGTCTATCTTGGATCTTAATTTCAATGTTGTGTTAAAATACACAGTGCTCTAGTTTTTGCCCTAATTGATTCTCTGGACTTTTACTTGGAGCTGAATTTCTGTCTGCTGTGTTTTGAGGTTTTTCTTTGTGTTTGAATGTCGATTCTGTTCAGTAACTCTTTTAATTTACAGGAAAAGAGAAGATTGCTCAACATTCTCTAGAGGTTCAAGGCCACAAGTGATTCTGATGAAAAAACGGACAGCTTATTGTTAGGAACACACATGTCCCAAATTAAACACAACTGTCAGATGGTGAGTCACACTTCTGAGACCGGCACAGAGAACCAAACGTGTGCTGGTCCAAAACAATTGTTGAGCTTGATGGAAACCAGTGTTCATGAGTCTTTAACATAATTAAAAAACTTTCTCCATGTTAAAAACTGTAGATATTCTTTTAGAAGAAAAGTGCATTTTTTGCTGCACAAAATAAATACTGTATTTAGAACTAAATTAAACCGAAGCTATAGTGGTAAAATGATTAAAAAAATGACTTCCTAATGTGAAGAATATTTTCATATCATAGAAATAATAACAGTGAAAGATTCATGAACGGCACACGACTTTACGAGTTTGCTGTTTGTTTTGAGCTCATCTGTGAAAAATCTGTTGAGGTTATGAGGGTTCATGTGTGTTATTTGTGGTACAACGATGTGTTTTCTGTGGCTGATTCGGGTAATTGGCCATTTGCAACTCTTCTCTTAGATAAATCGCCTCTTTCTTTTTACTGAAATTAAGTTTGGTTGGTTCAAGCAAAAAATTGGGCCTCAGTGTTTTGAATGGAATCTTCTTTCCAACCTTTTGCCAGTGTTACGACATTGAACGTGTTGGTATTAGGGCACAATCTGAAATGTATGTTTATATAGAGATCAGAAAACACCTGGGATTTGATTTTTTTAAATTCATTTCACATTATGTAACTGGCTTTTTTTGCTCTTATAAGACTGTAATGGGTCATTTTTTCGCTGTATTGCCAAAAGGCCTGCTATTATATATAAGCCACACATGTAAAGCAAATGTGTTTTAATGTGTTTTTGTATCTGCTGGTCCTGGGTAATGCCAGAAACCCAGTTTTGGCAGTAATTTAAAGCAGTGCACGGTAATATCAAGCTGGTTAGCTGAGCTCTGGAGGCAAAGTAGAACATTAGCACCACACTAATTACTTTCTCTAACTGGGGCTCATAATTAGCCTTGTCAAAAAATGTGATTTAGAGAACAGCTATATCCACATATATACAAATGAATTTCTCTGTGACCTCTGCCCCTCTGCCCGGGATTTGCCCCCATCTTTAGGACCATATATGAAGGTTTAGGCAGAGGAACCTAAACAACGAGCCAAAAAAGGGCAGACCAGCAAAACCTAAAAATGTATATTACTGTGATTATATACATGCCAGATGTTTGTAAAACTATCTTCAGCTTCCACACAGAATAATAATTAGGTTTTTTTCTTCCTGTTAGTTTCTGAACATGACACTCAAATGAGGTCAAACTGAAATTACCTACAAAATCTGACCCAACAGCTAAAATTGTCATTATTATAAACTGACCATTAAATTTAGCATATTTTAAACACACACACAAAGACATCCTGAAATGTCCCAAAAGGCAGAATTTGTCAAGCTTTGATTGCTTCTGGGAACAAATTTGTCCCCAGACTACAGCTAAGTGAACCCTTATACACACTCTTGCTCCAGTGAATTGATCTCTGTGGACTGGATGTGTAATTTGAAATCACTAAAGGTCAGAACACATGCAACAGTTTGCAACGTGTCTGTCAAATACTGCACTGCTGGACATTAACACTGCGATAAACATGACATGCATATTAATGCTTAATAAATTATAAATAAATGTGCAATGACTCAACTTCTCAGCTGTAGTTTTAAAACTCTGATCCATAACTTTTTTGTTTGGTTAAAAATCAGTTATTGAGCAATATAGTTCCAGGTACATAACAAATCAGTGTTCAAAACTGTTCTCTATGCTTCACAATGGTTTATAATAATGATTTATAATATAAAATGTTATATTTTTTATATATAATATAAATTATAAAATTACAAACATATTTACTTTAAGAAAAAAGCTGCACCTGTTAGTGGAAAAATAAAAAGCAGGCAAAGTCAAATTAAGGACAAGTCTCAAACCAAATTATATTTTGTAACCCTCCCATAGAGTCTAATACCAGTTTATATTTATTAAAAGATACAGATCACAAAAACTACATCTGCCATCAGTGAGAAGAGACAGTCTTCAGCTTGGCTCAATGTTTTTGTGTTTATGTGTCAAGAATGTTTGAGTAGATGGAGTAAATATATGAAGGGAGTGAGAATATCGCTGCTGGTCAGCAGATTAACATTCCCTGCGGAATTACAAACAGTCAAGAATCAAACCTTTATCTAGCATAATGCTCAGTTTGTGTTAAGAACTGATATGACGCTGTTGTACTGTATGTTGTATCTTGAGTAGTGCTCTACTTTACATGACTTCATAGAAGAGCACAGGAGGTTTAAAAACTACTGACTCTCTGTATAATAATACAGTTCTCTTAAGCACATAAAATGGCCCCGTGTTGATTTTGGTATTCTGACCTTGGAGACTGAATATACACAATACATCTGACACTATCTGTGGATGAGCAACTAGCCATACATGGCTGTGAATCTGTCAGCGTGGCTTACTGGCAAAATCAGGTTATGAGAAGTGTGGGCTCATGCTGCCCTCTGGTGGATGTGAAAAGAGTGTGAATTCGAATTTTAAACACTGTGAATTCGAATTAAAAGCATTTCATTCACATCCACAACAAAACCCAGCTGTCACTGGCTGCCAATAGACTGTAAAACATTTAACATATTCTATAACATCTCTTTAAAATATAAGAATGCCCACGTCACATTTTTTGTGATTTTTGTGTTTATTCCAAAAGATCACAGATTGACATTTGTAATTAAAGCTGTTGAAAATAATAAGACTGCAATACAAAGACATTTACAAAACATTTGCTTTTCTAAAAGCAAAGTCAAAAACTGATTAGTTTCAAGTTCAAAGATACGTGTTAAATATTGTTTCTTAGCAACACATAACAAGCATTTTTAAATATATACAGTTACTGTATTTACATGTAATTCATCTCCTGAAATCCTGAGAAAACAGGAGAAGGTTTGAAAGTGTTCAGTTCAGAGTTCTGTACCTAACATTACTCGCACAGTACACACACACACACACACACACACACACACTTTTCATCGCTTCTCCAGTTTCTTAAACTTGGCCTCTGTGAACAGACAAATAGAAAATAAAACCTATAGGATGAGATTGGAAACACGCACCACACAGAACCCATTTTCTTTAAACATAAATAGTTTAATATGCCATTAGGTTTAATATAAGGTTTAATTAATATTAGGTATTGAGTTGCAATTGTTGTACGTACCCAGTTTCTTTGAATACGTGTCTAGTTTATATGCTGCCTGTTCCAGATCTGTCACCTGCTCCTCAATCTGGTTAATCTGATCCAGATACGGCTGCAAACTGGAATCTAAAACAAAAAAGAACAACCAATGTAACTCACTTTAAAGTGATATACATGGGGTTTGTTTTTCACTAGTCCTGACTGTGGCCTAAAACATTTATCCCAACGATATTAATCAAACATGTCATAGTTAATAGACTAACTCTCATTGTAAGTGTTGGACAAACTGGTAGTAATAAATGTTTCTATTTTTTTCATATATTGTCTCACATTTCTGATTGAGGTCTTGCAGGTTGCGACTGATGTTGATGGAAATGTCCTTCATCTCCATGTACTTCAGACTGGTGAGTTTATTCATGTTCTCCAGAAGTTTATAGTCCTCACAAGTGGCTGAGTGAACAGAAAATATAACACTTATACAAATGACTAAACACACATACATTATATAATTATGTAATATTACATAATGTGATGTTACTGGCTTTTCCATACCTGTACTATATTATATGATTTTGTAACATAAATATTACAAACTATCTACAGTCTTTTATGTGCAGTTGCATTATATTACATATATAATATATATTTAATTATATAATTGTTTGTAATGGTCTTGAATGCATCAATTATAGTTGGTTGAAAATTCAAAACAATATATCATGAAAAGTCAGTGCTTATGAATTTAGGGTTTTATACATTATACATTTATACATGTAATGATTTAAAATTTCAGCTGCATAATTCAGTTTCATAAAACCCATTGTTTTAACTGAAAGTTAATAAATAATGTGTCTGTGTGTGTTAATCTTGTCACTGTGTGTGTTATTACCAGTCAGCTCTCCCTGTAAAAACACAGCCATCTTTTCAAACATGTCTCTGCAGAGCTCATTAATGTCTGGATCAGCCGGCTCAGTGGCCTCTTCTGCCGTCTCCACACCTCCGTCATCTGTTACAGACAGCAAACACTCAGACTGTGTTTTAAAACCTTAATAAACTGTCTGCCTAGACAGAATTGTCCAAACATGCCTATGAAGCCCATAGGTGCTGCCTATGTAGGTAGTTTAATAGGATTGAGACACAGCCATTATAACAATACTGCTATCAGAATCTGAATGAGAATTTATTCCACACACACACATAATCTGTAACCTGTTCTTGAGGCTCTGAGTATTTACATACATACACAATTATATACAGATGTGCATGGTAAGTACTGTATATACAACTGTACAAATATGCATTGTGGAAATATGCATTTACATAATTATGCATAAACACTACTGTAGGATTTTGCACATTAGATACACGAAACACAGGTTGTGCTTATTTTGTAAATAGCTAAATTAGGTTAAATATCCCAAAAAGAGAAAAGATCACTAGAATATGTAAAAAACGCAACATGTGTAAATGTGAAAGTGTACAGTAGATGAATCTACAGTTTACAGTGACTTGCACACATCTGTACATCTTTAAAAGAGCAACTCACTGTTATTAGTGGATTTTTTGGGGGGAGGCACCTTGACCTCTGGACCACCACTTAAACCCGCATCTCTGCTCGGATCGGGCTCGGATGAGAGGTTGAGGTCGGTCGGGGGTGCAGGTACCCGACAAATACTGTCCATCGCTGCGGCCTCCTGCCCCGTAGCGGCCATTTTCAGCTCACATGACTACAGCGATCACGTGACTCTTCTTTCCTCATTTTCTTTTCAATTGAACAGAAACAAAGTCGTTTATAAATCTACCAAAACGAGCAGCACAAGATTTATTCAGGTGTTGAGGTTAAAATAAAACTATTTCGTTCCTACCAAATAGGTTACTTGTTCTACCTTGTCTTGCTTTTGAAATATTTTATTTACATTTTTGCCGATTACATAATTTTTTTTAAATTACATTTAAAACATTTGATTTTTGTATGTGTTGCATGAGGTTTTAAATTAATAAGGTACAAATCAGATATACCAGAACTATGCAATACATGCAGAGATATGGGTGGGGCTGCGTGACGTCAGCCACAGAATCTGTCAATGTAGTATGAGTGAAGCAAAAAACTACAATGAATTTATTGTGTTTCCGCTCCAATGGCTTTCAAAATAATACATAAATGAAACGTCTTGTCTAGTGTTGTATATAGAACAAATGCATTTGAATTTGGATTTATAGTAAATATTATACAAAAAATAATTATCTAAGCAGACGCCATTATTGTTTAGAGAAGTTAAACATCTGATCATCATTTCAAACAAAAACTCAAAATTTTGGGATTTTATTATACAGGTTGAAAGAAAGTACGTATCGTATTATATTTTAAATATTTTTTTATTTATAATTTATTATTGAATATGAGGGATTGACATTTTATTCACTCTCTGCCGTGGGTAAGTGTAATGAGTAATTTACTAAACTATTATGCAAAAGACACTGAAAACAGCACATTTTTATTAGTACTGTTGATATGAATTCTTATTTATAATCGTTTAATACTTTGTTCATTATACAACATAATAATTATTATTATATAAACACTATAATAATAATAATTTATTTTAATTATTCCATGTTAACTATAACATTAATTTGTCTTATTAACATGATCAATTATTATTATTAATAATAATTATTATTATTATCGCGTTAGGTATGAAGCCTTTATTTTGAAAAGCACTCCACTCAACACCCACCAGAGCCCCATCAGAGTCTCCAGCTTCACCCGGGCATGGTGCGGCCGCCTCTCTGCCCCGCTGCTCTCCGCCTGTGACAGGAACCCATCGTGACAGGATACTAGCAGCCCCACAGACCGTAAACATGGCGGCGTGCACAGCCAGATGCCTGTGCTATGTGCCCCCTTACTGAAGCCCCGATCACCGACACACTTCCATGATGGAGACAGAGGAGGAGCAGCACATGACCACGCTGTTATGCATGGGCTTCCCAGACCCGGTGGCCATAAGGAAAGCCCTGCGCCTGGCCAAAAACGACATCAACGAGGCTGTCGCGCTGCTCACCAACGAAAGCCCGGGACTCGGATTCGGCTACGAGCCGATGGAGAGCGGCCCTTCCCCGGGCTCCGGCCTCAGCGGAGACGGCGAGAACAGCGGACGCACGGGGAGCGGGGGGTTTGATCCTCCGCCTGCGTATCACGATGTCGTGGAAAGTGAGGTATGATTATAATTCATATGCATGTGTGATCGTTAACACGGCTTGTTAGGGCGGAACCACCGGGGCTGTCAAAAACCGGAGGGAAAGGCGCGCACGCCTCGATCACATCTGCATGGATATTAAAAGCCTGTTGTGCATAAAACCTGATTAAGTTTAGACCTGATGTGTCAAGCCATTTCATTTTAAAACATATATATTTATACATGCGTTAAATCCTTCATTTAACGTAGCCGCCATGTGAATTAATGCTTCTGATTAAGTTGTAAGATCTAACGGGGGCTGGATGTTATGGATGGATTTTAAGTGAATAACTGTTGTCGTTTTCTCTTCTGTTTGTAATATGCATGTCGAAAGCGAAGACTAATATTTTACTGATTAATTATTAAACCAGTTAAACCTCTCTTACTATGTTGTTAAAGAGTTAGAAGCACTTGTGTGGCTGATGATTGTCAAATGAAGTTACAGCATGTCACAGATGTGTTATTATTTCTGTAATGATGTCAGTGGACAGTAAGATGACTGAGCAATACTGACATGCTGAGTGTGGCACTGGTTTAAACTAAAGCATTAGAATGACTGATACATGCATGTTACTTATGTGTATTTTGTGTTTCCAGATGCACATGGCAGGAAAGATGGTTTATTTGAATCTGTTTATTGCACATAAACAACATGCAGTTTATGATGCTAATAAAATCAGTGTGATTTTGCAAGCTTGAGTTTTGTACACATCGGCTGTGATATGAGGCCATCAGCCTTTGTGGTTATTGCTCAACTGTTGCTGTGCTTCTTTTGCCATTTCCCTCAAAGCTCCTTTGACCCGCTGGTCAACCGCAGTCAGAGTCCTGTGGCTTCTAAGTTCTGCTCTGTGATTTCACAGTTAATGTTAGTTAGTTAATACTAATGTTAGTTTGTATGCTTTATTAATTTAGTATTGATAATTGATAAAGATTGAAACTGAAACTCTTCAAGCTGCAAGCTATACAATTTAAAGTAAATGTATATCACAATTTTCTGTAAATGTATATCACAATCTGTTTTAAATTTATTTCATTGCAAAGCTAAAAGTTTATTGAAAAAATTGTTTACCGGATACAGCAGTCAATAAGAGCCCAGCATTGATGGAAACTTCAGTACTGTTTGAAAAGCATCTCAGGTTCTAGTTAATAAAATACCAATAGCACATTTTTGCCAATGTTGGCTGTTTTAAAGATTGTAATATAGTTATGATTATTTTAGATGTTTACTTATGTGTTCTTCCATAGTTTTGAAAACTTTACTATTATTTTAAATGTTCTTACAGAATGAGTGACCCTAAACGTTTGACCAGTAAACAATTACTGAATAGTTATGTCAAAGTAAATGACTTCACAAAAACAAATAACCTTTCAGTGCATCATTTGAAAAATAGAGGAAATTTTAGAGTCCATTTGATTGTCACCTCAGTTAATTGGCTGTAAAGTTGCACCCAGAAAACGGTGTGATAAAAACAGGCGTTTTGACACACTATAATGGCACACGTTGGAAAAAGCTTGTTGTTGGTAAAGTGACACTATTTTGAAAACAGCTGAGCCACTGTTGCACTTCCAAGCATTGCTTGACTTTTCCTTGAATCTGAATGAACTTGAAGCATAACCTGGAGCGGCTGTTGAGACATGATACGTAATCTTGCCACAATGATTGGATGAAAATATGATGTAGGCGGAGCCATCCTGTTCCGTCCCAGTTTGTATTTCCTTCATTTAGAAATGTCACAGTGTTCACATAATCCTTATGCATACAGTTCTACACACTTTACTTTAGGGCTGGGTAAAAAATAGTGATACTCCGATTTTAATCTATTTTCAATTTAAAGAAACAATATTGTTTTGGGAAATCCCTGAATTGATTTTTAATGTGCGTACTTTACTGAAAATATAATTTATCTGAATATTATCTGTGTTTTGCCTCTTGTCCTGTGTGGGCTTATTGGTAATGAAAATGAGTAATTCAATAATATAGCTATTATATTTTCTAATGTAGCATTTATATTTTAATATGGATTCCACATTTGTAGAACTTCAATCAATTCAAACAATATTGAATAGAATCAGATTGAAACCATACAAATAAATAAGAATCTAATTAAATTACCAAATTGTGTCAAAACCCACCCCAAAAAACATATTAGTTTTTTTATAAGTTGCCCCCAAGATCTGGCACTGGTTTGAATGGGCAGTTTTTCTGTTGCTAATGTAACAAAACACAATTACACAAGCTTTGCCGGAAAGAATCAGACACCCCCAGTTATTGCGTGTGCCGTATTTTCGGCTGTTTTGCATGTAATAGGTTGCAAGCAGCATGCATCAGGGCTATAAATAGAGCATGCAGGCCTGGTCTGGGGTAACAGTCTCCAGTTACCCGGCATTCCGGACAGCACTGCGCAATACAGCAGAAAACAACAAACAGCTTACTCAAATCACAACAGCAGGATCACATGCACATCGAGTAGAGATGGTCGAGATGGAATAGGGGTAGACTCAAAAAAAGAAAGTATTTTGTATGGCCCAGTATCTTGGTGACAAACAATTCAGTCTACCTGAACGCATACCAGGTCCACATACAGGCCCAGAGCATCAGGGTTAATTAGTAAATAAACACGCTGGGGAGGTTTAAACCTCTGAGGTTGTATGTTTTGCAGGAGATAGGCCATGTGTACACACCTCTCACCATGGCAACAGGCTTGGAATGTGCCATGTGACCCTAGCACGCCCCAAAGACCAGAGGCCTCCAATATCTCTCTTCTCTTTAAATCAGCACCCCAGTCTTGGATTCATCCTGTTTGTCACAATTACAAACGAGAAATGAATGAGAATTACCATTATCAGAAATATCAAATGATCATTTTGACAACTTTATGCACATGGAAATTCGTAGAAATGTGGGTAGGGAAGATAATAAGTGTTTTATTACATATGTTTATTTCTATAGTCAGAGTCACTTTTATTTAATACTGCATGGAAACATTGAAATTTAATGTCTAAACTGTATTGTAGTCTAAACAAGTACACAGACACAAATGTTTGCATGACTTAACAATAAAAATAACATTTATTGAGTTTTAGATTTATACTTAACTTGCTAATGACTACTTGGCCAATAAAATGTAATTAACAAATGGAGGCTTATTGTAAACGATTACTCTATAACTCAATGTAATATACTAATGTTTAACAACATTAAAAGCAATAAATTTACAAAAGATTGATCATTATAAATGATGGTGCCTGGTTAAAGCATTTCCAAATTGTTTGAGGATTCACATGGTGTCACTGCAACGACATGCAGGCTAAAAATATAATTTAATCTCAATCTTTTGCAATCAAGTTTTATTTTACAGTTACATTTATGCATTTAGCAGACGCTTTTATCCAAAGCGACTTACAGTATGAGGAGAACATTTTAAATTAGTGTTCAGCCCTAGTTTCAATTGTGGCATGGCACAGTAAATATTTCAGTCCCAGTAAAGGATCAGTCACCTTGTGTCTCACTCCAACAGTCTGCGGATAAAACACAACTTCAGACTTATTTCAGCTGAGCAGCAATAAGTGTAAATGCTGACATTGATCTGATAAGTGGACCTTCTGTCAGTGGTTAATAAGAATAAATATAGACCGTAATAAAGTACATTTACTGCAAGATCATGTATGAATGTAAATCCAGTGTATTTGAGTTGAGCTGTAATTTGCATTGTACTTTTTCCAGAATGCCAAACTTTATATTTTTAGGAAACATGTTTCTGTAATCAAAAGGTTAAAATTGGACCCATCTGGACTGCTCTCTCTCTCTCTCTCTCTCTCTCTCTGCTCACATATAGACACTCTCTATCTTTTCTAAGACTCACACAGTGCAGGTGGTCAGAAATCAGAATAATGTGTTTGTGTTGCCTTTGCTCTTGTACTCGGGCAGCATCTTATTTCTCCTCAATACATGAGCTGTCAGACTCCTTCACCAGACGCACACAGAGAATCGTCTGTACAGCTGCTGTACAGCTTCTTAATGTCTCATCATGGACAGCATGTCAAGTAATGAATCTCTTTTGGTTTCCCATGTGTTTTTTCTTTGCATGTGCTAAATGTTAATATTTGCTGAGTTCTTGGTGGCATCTAAAATTTGGAGCATTCATATCATGAGTGATACTCTTGTAATAGCTCTTTAATATGTCATAAGCAACAGCTGAAGTTCAGTGAGGTCAGACTCAGAGGAACCTTAATTTAACCCCTGAACTAAGACCCCTCCCACGGGGGGCGTTCACCTCCAGAGCCGAACCCTTAAAGCTAGAAAACGGCTTGTGAGCACCACATTAGATGTTCCCCTGAGGAGCTGAAAGAGGGAAGGTGACCTCCACTCTCTCAGTGCTCAGACCTTAGTGCTCACTCACTTATTCCACTAACTCAAGGGCAAACATATGTCTTGTATACCAATATTTCTCTGCCACAACTATTTCCTGTTTGCACAGCATTCAGCTTTTTACATTGTAATCTAATACTCATGTAAATATCTGACTATTTAAAGCTGCAATCTGAAAGTATCCAAACAATATGTGTTTGGATACAAATAATTTGCAATTTTATGTTTCAAACAGAGATGGCGATATAGAGGCAAACGCTCTGTGTTGATTTATAATTAACGTCTAAATTTATCAATTTAAGGTTCCTATTACACTGTATTATTAACACCTTTTCTATATTATATGTATTAGCAAATGTCTATCCTGCACTTTAGATATGAGAAAGCCATTAAAAATACATATTGGTCAAACACTTATCAACTCATTATTTATTATTCCATATTGATTTTTTTCCCCTTTAGACAGTCAGTCCAGTTTAATATTTGATAACTTACAGACTTCATATTGTTGTTAGTGTGGTGAATTAATATGAGACTGTGTTGGGGATTGTCTTAATTTAAGCTTCTTTAGGAGCCAAATGAGTTGTTTTCTGGCTTGTATGCAGGTTTAATTGCTCTATGTTGGTTTATTTTATAGTCTTCCAGGCTGAGGTGATGATTGTACTCTTGTGTTATGGAAAACGTCTAACAAACATTAACACCCCCCAATGTTAAATTACAATTCCCACAATCCTTTGCAAAACAGAATTAGCAGGACTTATCAAGTATCTGCAGACAAGTCTTATCAAGTATCCGAGACAGCTATAAGGTCGGGGCTGTGGTGCAGCGGTTTATAAATGTGCTTATTGCAAATGAAGGTTCGAATAACACCAATGGCTTCCTTTATCTCTTGTTCTGTCTGTAAAATGCATTTAAAGCTCATACATTTAATGAAATAGAACAAATGAAGTTAGAGTAAGTGCAGGGGATCATATTCTGACACGTTTTTCTCTCTAATAGAGAAGTAATGATGAGAATGGGAACTGTTCTGGGAACAGTATGGAGTTTCCCACCACTAATCTGTATGAGCTGGAGAGCAGAGTGTTCACTGATCACTGGTCCATCCCGTACAAGAGAGAGGAATCGCTGGGAAAGTGTCTGATCGCCTCCACCTGTCTGGCCAGATTGGGTGAGTCTGTGTGTGTGTGTGTCTGTGTCTGTGTGTGTGTGTGTCTGTGTGTGTGTGTGTGTCTGTGTGTGTGTGTGTGTGTGTGTCTGTGTGTGTGTGTGTGTCTGTGTGTGTGTGTTTGTATGATTTGTTGAAGTTATTATGCTTTTGCCATCCATAGTTATTGGTGTGTGTGTTTGTTAATGTATGTTTTGGGAAATGTACATAGAAATATCTGATATCTTTGACTTTTCTAGGCCTGGCTGATGCAGATGAGAACTGTAAGAGATTTATGGACAGATGTATGCCGGAGGCCTTCAAAAAGGTTTGTGTTCTGAGACTCCAGCATGGAAACAGTTAAATGAGAAACATGATGACATTAATAACTGAGGCGATATGTTGTCTTGTAGTTGCTGACGTCGAGTGCCGTGCACAAGTGGGGCACCGAGATTCACGAGGGCATCTACAACATGTTGATGCTGTTGGTGGATCTGGTCGCTGAGAGGGTCAAACAGGACCCCATACCCATCGGCCTCATGGGAGTTCTTACTATGGTACATTTCCCCTTTTGCTTTTAGATTACTAATACCTATAATTAGCTTCCCCAAATGGCTGACCATAGCTTACTGGGGGTAAAGGTACATAGTTTGAAAGGCAAGTACGACATCCTATCACTGTGTTCGGACCGTGTACAATGATTGGACGAGCATTATATGGTCCTGCACCTTCCACATAAATATATTTAGACCACTTTACTTAGTGATTGCTATCAGAATGAGGAGATTTTCAAACAGCATAACAAAAAATGTTCTTGGGCCCTAGCGTTAAGATTGAGGTTAAATGTGGTGTTAAAGTCATTCCAAACACCATAACAGTTGTCACAACATTTTTCGAAGTTTTTAACATTGTGCTTAAGCAGAACGAATCAACATGAAGATGAGAGTTTACGGAGGAACTGTTTCCTGATGTCTGTTCTGTGTGTTGTGTGACAGGCTTTTAACCCTGATAATGAGTATCACTTTAAGAATCGGATGAAGGTGAGTCAGAGGAACTGGGCAGAAGTGTTTGGAGAGGACAACATGTTTGCTGTATCTCCAGGCTCCAG